>BQNB010122972.1:0-20180 GCA_026074375.1 Tanacetum coccineum
ATGTAGTATTATCTCTCTCTATCTCATAAAGCATGTTTAGATTGTAGTGTAACTTATGGATTAGTGGTCTCTTGGTTCGTATTAGCTCTATACGAGGGGGAGCATACAACAAGGGGGAGTCTTGATATCGTCGATTTCTTTCTTCCTACAACTACTCGACGATCATCCTTTTTGAATTCGACAAAAAAGGGGTGAAATGGAACAAAACTCATTAATAATTTGCAACTATTGATTTTATACAAAATGAGTTTATATTTTGTCATCATCAAAAAGGGGAAGATTGTTAATACAAATAATATCTAAAAATGTTATTTATATTTTTCGACCTCTCAACGTTTTGATAATAACAAAATGTAAAAATATTTACGATAAAATTAAACGTTTACAAATTATTAATCGTAAAATTCCATTTATAAGATTAGTAATCACTTAAGGTATGAACAAACAAATCATTAAGCATGATTAGTGATCAAGAAAATATTTTTCTCTTATCCATCACATTTTTACAAAAGAATTTCAGAAAATTAATTATACAAAATATTTTCTAATTAAAAGAAAAGTTTTATTAAAAACTTAAAATTTGAAATTCAAATTTTCCCTCTAAAATGGAAGGTTACAAAAAAAGGGAGCGTAGTCTACTAGGCGGCCCCCTTATAGGCCTGGCGGCCCCCAAATATATCTGGGACCGCCTGGACCGCCTCCAGTGACCGTTGGGTTTTCCTGCCTATAAATACTGCTCCATTCCCTGCAGAAAAACAGACCTCTTAGCACGAAATTTTCAGATAACTTTCTCTCTCTAAAATCTTCTTTCTCTCTCTAAATCTCTTGATCACTAACATTCTTAGATCTTGTTTCAAGTGATCTAATCTCTTCTTCTCATCTCTTCTTTCTCATTCAAGTGCAAGAGAAGAACATTCGTATTCGCCAAGAAACAAATTGTTATTTAGTTATCTCTTCTCTCTTCTTTTAAGTATCAAATCTCTATTGTAATTATCTTGTATATTTGCGTGATTCGGATTGTGTGTAAATCCGATAGTGTAGATCTAGTGATTGTGTATTGATTGTGAAGTGGTAGATTGGTTCAAGCTAAGATTAGGACTCGACATTTAGCTTAGTGTCGAAAAACAACATAAGCGACGTGTAAACGGTTTTCTTCGCCTAAAGGGAGCTTGTTGACATAGTGAAATCTCGAGTAGGATACCCGGGGAGTGGAGTAGGGCGAAGAGGTGCTTCGTAGTCGAACCACTATAAAATATTGGCGTCTTGATTTGATTGTTCCTTTCATTATCTCTTCATATTATTGTCATTATTTTCTCTTCATATTATGGCTTTGTTATTTAGATATAGTTTAGATTGTTATATTTTTTGTTCATATTGTGGAATTTGTTAAATCATTTCAACTCGAGTCACAATATTTGAAAACAAATTTTTTAAAAACGTAAACGATACTTGTAAAACTATTCAACCTCCCCCCCCCCCCCCCCCCCCTTCTAGTTTCCAAAAATATGCTAAATAACACTTAACCCCAAAAAACTTTCCTAATATGATACTAGATACAACCACAATAGGTTTGAACAAAAAAAAATATGGGGGGATTGTATATTTGTTTATTATTAAATTTTAGTATTTTTTTGCCATTGTGAATCAAAAGTTCGAACTGTTTGCCGATTGGTTCTTAATGGCCTACTTAACTCGATCCGGTACTGGGTACCTAGCCAGAGGTTTCAAAACTTTTGGGGGCAAACCGGCTGTTAAGCGGTTTTTTTTTTCTTTCTTCCCCGTTTTTTTAATACTTAGTTTTGAAGTTCGGAACTTGAATGATACCCACTTCATCCTTACTAGAAATAAGACTTGACATAATGGTATAAGCTTGTATTTATCTATCTATTTGAAAGGTCATCTATCAAATATTGTTTTTAATTAAAATCTAAGTATGATACTCTTAAACCACTAAATACATTTATTTATCTAATCTATTTGATAAGTTATTAAACAATTTATTGCACGTTTTAAGGCAACCACCTCACAATACATACACCACAACTAACTCACATGTCTGATGTCTTATACATGACTTGAATCCACAACCATTGATTAATAAGCTATTTCAAACAACATATGATATCATTGAGAATAAGGTAAATAGGTAACAATATCCACCTAATAAACTCTCCTTCAGAAGAAAAAAACGATACTAAACCAATTTTGAAGCTTAACATACAAGCAGTGAAAAATCACAATGTTTACTGGTTAACTTGCACTCCAAAAAAAAGAAAGAAGAAAGGAAAACTTACTTGCACTTCAAATATATCCAAAAATACCTTTTTATATCTGTTTGGTTTATGCATTACAATTGTTGTAATTAATGGGAGTTATAGTGTTTCTAGTTCGATGTGACAATACATGTTTTTAAAGCTCCTATAGTGGTTAGTTTTCCTACTTTTAAAGAGTTTGTGGAAGATTGTCTAATGACCCCTGAAGCATTAGATGTAGGGTTGATGAAGAATCATTTGACCATATTTTACGTAGATTCCCGTTCTCGTTTATGATATGGAACAAACTAAGTGATCGGCAAACTAATCCTAGGTTATGGTCACTTTCGCTTTTTGAATGGGTTGTTGAAAATCTAGAATCGCCTAGCTCGACACCCCACTTAGATTGGTCTATGATGAATGCAGTCATGATATGGTGGCAATGGAAATGGATATGTGAAGATATTTGGAGGAGATGAAGAGATACCTACGAATCCGGTTGGGTTTTTATTCAGTAAATTAAGAGAGATGCGAGTAGCTTTAGCAAATGGAAATACAACAGACAAAAGCATGCAATTAAAAAGAAAGGAAATTCTTGTGCGATGGTTGCTCCGCCGACTAGCTAGTTGGCCTCTATTAAACATGGATGGGGATTGGGGCAGCAAAGGGATATTCAGGACTCCGAGGAGTTCATTTGGAGGTGGAATATTTTGGGATAACCATGGACGATGTTGATAAAATATAATGCCTAAAAACATTAATAATATTTTTCCACATCTTTACGTTTTGATAATCACAAAATATAAAAACGTTCAACGTAAAATTAAAGTAATACAATATTAAGTAGGTAAATTTCATTTCAACAATTATCATCACTTAAAAATATGATTAAATAAATGCTTTAATGGATTTTGATGATACAAAGGAAATTTTTTATCAAACCTCAAACTTTTATAAAATGTTGTAAACATGTTTATAAACTTACACAAACATTTGTCTAATTTTAAAAGATATGTTTTATTCACAAATAAACATTTGAATTTCAAAACTTTATCATTGCGATCCTAAAAACGACTAGAAAAGGTCCAGTAATCACCTCCCCTGTTAGGACAAAAAAAGAGCGTTACTGAAAAGGGGCAGGGCCCCCATATAATACAATGGGCGGCCCCCTTAATATTAAGGGGTAGTCGGCACCCTATTTAAGGGGGAGGCCGACCATCGACTCCGCTACTCCTTTCTTGTCCTTATAAATATCTGGACTATTCCTCAACATTTTTTCACCTTTTGCACTAATTCTTTCTTCTGCTCAAAACATCCCACTTTATCCTCTCTAAAATCCTTGATCATTTAATCATAAAGCTTTGTATCCAAGTGATTCCAAAGCTATATTCTCAAGTGCAAGAGAAGAATACTTTCATCATCAAGTGAAGAAGTATTACACCTTAGTGTGCATAACAATCTTGTTGCATTCATATCACATATTTGTAAATCAATTGTATAATATCTGTAGTTGTTGTGTAGTTAGCTAGATATTGGTGATCTTTGTAAGTATAGTTAGATCGTGAATCTTACCAATAGTAGTGTGATGGTAGTTGTGATATAAGTAGTGTGGTGAAGTGAAGTCGTGAAGTTGGAAGAAGTCGTTGAAAGTTTAAATTGGAAGTCGTGTGAAGTTTTGAAGAAGTCGTGAGTTTTTAAAGAAGTCTGAAGTTGTGGAGAGAAGTTGTGAAGTTGTGAAGAAGTCGTTGAAGTTGTGAAAAAGGTGAACAAGTCGTGAAGTTGTGTTGTGATAGATTGGTTCTAACTAAGATTAGAACTCGACATTTAGTTAGTGTCGTAAATTGATATAAGCAACGTTGTGTATGGTTTTCTCCGCCATAAGGGAGGGGGTTTTTTTTTGGTTGACATAGTGAATAAAAACTCTCGAGTTTGGGTGCTCGGGGAGTGGAGTAGGGCGCGACGATAGAGGTCTGCTTCGTTAACGAACACACTATAAATCCTCACATTGTTTTTTTGGTTTGATTGTTTCTTACTCTTATCTCTTGTCATTACTTTATCATGTCTTATATTACATTTTTCATATTTGTTGCAAGCATTGAATTCACAAACAAAAAGGGTGTCGCACTCTAAGTTTTCAAACCTACATAAAACTTAAATTTAAAAAAGCGGGTTGTTATAAATTGTGTTAAACTATTAACCCCCCCCCATTTTCTAGTTTTCCATAATTGGTATCAGAGCCACGTTAAACAAGATTTTTTAAAATAAATTGTATTTTAAAACTTGAATCGATCTATGAATCGGATAAAATATTTAGAGAGCAATCTATGCAAAGCCACCACTATTTGAAAGTGATGGATTTATTTTTTGGGAAAATAGATTCGAAACTTATGTGAAAGTCTAAAGATCTAGTCTTTGGCATGTCATTACCGATGGTGATTTTCCTCCATTCAAATTTAATACCCGAAAACTAAAAATGTTGAAATTGTATCTTTTCACAAACAAATGATGATCTTAAAAAGAAACTTCTAAAACATACATGAAGCCATATGGTAATTTATGATGCTTTACCACGTAAAGATATGAAAGAATTTTTATGTGTCAAACCACTAAGGAAATTTGGGATACTTTGGTTAATCACACATCAAAGATAACTAATCAAGTCAAATCTACAATTAAAATAGATCTTCTTGTTCAAAAATATGAACAATTCATGATTCCGAAAGAGGAATCGATAGATAATGCTTTGCTAAAATTTAACACTATTATTACTAGTCTAAAAGCACTTGATGAAGGTTTTGCTAGAAGATTGGTTAGGAGGTTACTTAGTGCATTGCATACCTAAATGGCACGACAAAATGTCACGTACAATTTGAGAATCAAAGAATCTAACACTCTTTCACTTGATGAACTTATTGTGAAATTTAAAAGTCTATGAAGATTGTAATCAAGAAAGTCTCCGAAACCGTCAAAAAAACAATGAGAACAAAGTAGATCTCATTGCCTTTGAAAGCTAGAAAGGAATTTTTTTATGTGATGGAAGATAGTTCACCTCCGATAGTGAGATGAAGAATACGTCATGGCCGTAAGAATTCTTCAATGAAATTCTTCAAAAGACAAGGACGATTCGTAAAAATAAACCATATGAAGAAAAAAGTAGTAAATTCCAAAGAATTAACGATGACAAAAAATAGAAGTGAGAGAAAATGTTTCAAGTGTGGAGATCCAAATCATCTCCATCGGAGAATGTCCGAACAATTTAAATATCAAAATCAAAGGGCGTTAGTGGGAGGAGCTTGGATGAGTGATAGCGACGATGATGAGAAGAGGGAAGACAAAAGACGAAAGTGTCTTTATGGCTATAGATTTCCAAATGAGTGGTTACTTTCCGGAAAACCGATTAAATACTTTAGTGATGACCAATCATTACTATACGAAAATGACTTAAATATGAATATAGTTAGACTATGCAATATTTAGGATAAAAGTCATGGCAAAAAAATAAACTTAAAACAAGCTAATTAGAATTAGAAAATGAAGTTACTTTAGAACTAAAAACAAAATTATCTGGTTAGAAAAAGGTAAGGAAAATAAATTGAAGTATGTAAATTATGTCAGATCTTAGCTTGAAAATGTAGGTGGCTTAGAAAAGAAATATCAGGCTTGATAAAGTTTAAATGATAGTAGTCACTCACTTAAGAAAATAATAAGTTCTCAAAAGACTTTCGGAGATAAATCCGGATTAGGTTTTAATTTTACCAAAGGATCACCTAGCGAAACCAAACAAGTAAAGTTTGTAAAAGCCCAAGAAGTTGAGTCAAAAGAAAAATTGATAGAATCAAACCCAAAATTTATACTTATAAATAATACTAAAATTCCTATTGCAAGTGATGATGAAGTAAAACGTTTTTACAAACCCTCCTTAAAACCCGGAGTCAGATTTAATAAACCCTTATGAGGTCTATAATCAACCTCGAGAATGACTATAATCCTCGTCCTCGGTTCTAAAATACACCTCAGCCTAGAAGAGAACGTGTAGACAAAACTATCATAATAACCTTAATAAGAACAATTCACACTCACTTAGTTTCACTCATGTGGAAGTTGTTTCACCAATGTAACTTGTGCCCACAACCAAATGCAAAACATATGCGGAGGATACAATAATCTCGGATACATGATAAAGTTCGCGGTCCAAATGGCCTATGCCACCACAATCTTTGAAATGGTGGATGTTATCTACAATCATTCTTTGTTAAGGACTAAAGAATTCATGACAACGGTTCCATGAAACCCTTATCATTTACATTGTGAAGACATTAACGAAGATTATTCTAAAGTCTAAGGTACGTCTCACCTTTTCATATTCGTAGAATATAGATTCATAAGTAAATGACCATGTGTTACTATGATGATGTAGTATAATTAGTTCTTAAAATAGGTAGGTCTCTAGAAATAACCATTTGGTTGGTTTTCTAGTTTGAAGAGACTAGTTCATTATGAACGACTCTTTTGCGTAGATTTAGTCATTCCGTTCTACAAAAAATAGACAATATTTTAAGACCACATAGCAACTCCCACGTAGATGAAGAAGAGCAAGCTAGTAGTTAACAATTAACATAGAAGTAGGATTAGGTCGCGGTGCGAAAGATCTAGACGCACTATGGATAAAACAAACTCCCTTATACTTCAACGATCGTCTCGAATCCATGTCAACCATCGTCTACGACATCTGCCTCACGTCTACGATCTACTACGTCTATCGATATCATCTCTAGTACTCATTCAATATTTACCGTCTTGGATTTTCTCCAAATCGTGACATTTAATTATTTCATCCGAGATAATTATCTCACTCAATTAACTAGAAGTTAATTGAAAAAGTCACTTAATCCTCGTTAATCCTTCCTTCGACTTAACTACTTGATTATCTCATCTGAAGTAATCAATTTTTTTTACGAAAAGTTAATTAAAAATGTTAAGTATTCCTTCTCGATTATATTAAATAATATTACTAGTATATTCCAACGTATTTTGACACTTATTCATTCTACATACATGGGCCAAAAAATCGTAATGAATTTTTGTTTTCAGTGGGCGGGCCACCTTAAATTAAGGGCGATGGCCGTGTTAGTTGGTGCGGTACCTTAATTATTTAAGGATGCCGACCATGGAAAAAACAAACTTCCTTTTTCATTCGAAAATAATAGTTCAAACACCATTTTTTTCCTTCTTCCCTCTTCACGGCTTTTTGTTGTGTGCTTTGTGACGAATAAACCCACCACCATATTTCACCAAAAAACAAACTTCAAATCTTCACAAATTAACCAAAATTCGCAAGGGGCAATTACAAACAAATCAATCAACAACATCAATTGTAAGTTTTTCATCATTCTTTTCATTTGATTTCATCCAATTTTGCTCCCAATCAAAATCGGGTGTTCTTCATCATTTTCATATTTTTTATTTTTGTCTAGGATTTCCATAACTATAATGATACCCGTAGTCATAGGAACACTACATTCATGATTGAATTGAATCAAAACACTAAATTGAGTCACAAATTTTTGGTTCGAAATTATCATAAATATACTTTCATATTTTTTTAACAAAGTTTATACATTGTTGATTCATGCCAAAAACATGGTAAAAACAACACTATTTTGTCCATCAAAATGTACATTTCTAAATGTATACTTTTTGAATCAATAGAAAATGTATTATAAAAATAAAGGGGTGTTTGGCTCGTTTCTTAGGATCAATTACTAGAGTCGAAATGACCACCACCATAATTTTGTCACTTGTATAAACACTTAACTAGCTTGTATAAGTCATCAAGATATATAATTCATATATATGTTGATATATTTTGTGATTGGTATAAAATAAAGGGGCGTTTGGCATAACCTTTTAAGAACTTGATTTTTGAATAAAAACAAACACTACTTAACTTTTGTCAAGTTAAAAATAATAAACCTATACTCATCACCATGATATATACTTGACATATAGTTTTTGACAAGCTTAAACTAATTCCATGATTAATACGGGAGTGTTTGGTTCATGGTCTTGTTGTTGAAATATATAACTAATATATATTCCTTGACATCCAAGATTAAGTCAAAAATAAATTAAGGAACATATGGATCACTTCTTAGGAGTTATTTTGAGAGTCGAAGTAATCCTTGTCCCACATTTGTCATTTTTCAAAAAAAAAAAAATTGTAACATTTTATGTAACATTTTATGTTGTTGATAACTTGTTTAGGTGACAAAATGCCAAGAGCTACTACCACCGATATATCTCTTACATAAACCTACATCCTAAAAAGTATCCAAAATGCCTTGGCATCTCCCCCTACCCATTGCCAAATTCTACAAATCCATTTAAAATCGCAAATCATTTGAAGGTCGTTGTTGTTGATCAATAATATAAAAGCTACTAAAATTCCAAAACAAACAGTCGAGCGTCTCTTCACAAAACATTCGCTTCGATTGTCTCTTTAAAATCAACGAACCGTTTGTTCGAGATTTTATCTTTAGAACTTCTATAGTCAAAGTCACGGTTCAAAACCGATGAATATGGCTATCTTTTCATCTTCTTTTATGATTCAAATGATTCTATAACTATCACTCTGTTCAATTCGGTCAATCTCAAAATTCCTTTCAACGGGTCAAGCCGATTTTTTAACCCAACGAGTAGGACCTTGCATATCTTGCGTATTCTCAATAAATCTAAGGGACCATATTCTACCGACTTCCTACTCCTGACGATATTCTCGCACTTCTTGAATTGGAACGTGTTCATGTAGACAGTTACCATTTAAAAGTCAAACCGTCACTCTTACTCCAAATCAAATCCTCACCAAAGAGCTAAGCCCCGACATGAAGCAATGGGAAGAGCTCATTCGAGAGAATGTGTTCGGACTAGGAGGACATCGGGACCATCTCCCCGCTTGTCTTGCTCACATGTTGTATTGTGTTGTTGCCGAAGAACAATACAATCTTGCTTACTTCTTTGTCAAAAGAATCGAATGTGCTAGAGGCTTAATCCAACCGCCAATCTTCCATTTGGTATGTTCTTACTCGTCTTACGACACATCATGGAAGCATATCCTCACCTCGACAATGGAATTTATGACATTGTTGATCGAGTCATGCGTCCTCTTGCTCTTAAACAAACTCGGAGACCTCGAAGTGATCGTGGCAAGGCACGCCATTCCGTCTCATCCTCATCTTCTCATCATCACGGCACGTCATCTCATCAACATGATGATGATGATGATGTCAAAACTTCTCGTGCAAGTACTCCATCTCCTACCACCTATCTTAACTCTCTTAATCCACTCAACTACCAAAACTACGAAATGCCTTCCGCTTCCGAACAAACCGATATTAAAACTCTATTTGAACGACAAACCTCCTTGCTCAACCAACGCAAAAGAAAAAGAACAAAGAAAAGAATGCATAAGGAGACGCGCGGAGAATTTCAAGTTATTTTGGAAAGGCACACAAGGAGTGTTTAGCAAGAAGAAGAAATGAAGACATAGGAGTGGAGTAAACTAGATGGCTAAATGTAGTTTTTGTTAAGACAATTTTAAACATGATATGTGTATGTTTTTAACAACTTGTGTGGTGGATCATAGATATATTCAGGAAAAGACTTATATGTTGATATCTTTTAGGTACTTATTTGTGATGATGCCTTAAAACCTTTTGGTTGTTTTATTAATAATATCAACTAGTTTATGCCATTTTTGGTTTCATGAATTTATGTTGGTTTATTATATGTTATAAGATTAAATTTGCTTATAAAACTCTATAGGGGTCTATCTTGATGCAAATAAACCACCAAAACAAAAATACCCTTACAAAAATCCTAAGAAAAATAGTTTTTCTGTGAAAAATGAGACTAACAGTGGGCGGCCCCCTTAATTCACAATGGTCGGCCCCCTTAATTTTAAGGGCACCGCCTCCTATTTAAGGGGACCGCCCTTAGCTTTTTACAGGTAAAACAGTATTTTCAATGCTTTTTGCCTTCTTTTACCTAGTATCAGCTATATTTGCCCATAATGCTTGAACAACTTTTGTATAGCATAAACTTATTCAAATTCTGATTATATTTCAAACAAATCTCTTCCAATAAATTCCCTCCAAATGCACATCACCAATTCACCATCTTCTTCATTCATCATCAACCACTATAAACCTCCATAGCCTCTACTAGAGCCTCTATTTCCAAAGCCTCCAAGAGACTAAAAATCAACATCATTCCACACAAACAATTCTTTGTGAATTTAACCCAAGATGACACAAAAACTCCATCACCCAAACTTCCAATTTCATCACCTAGTGCTCCTAATGCACCCTCCAAAACACCATCAACCAAAGACACTTCTTCATCCTCAATTGACTACATAACCAAATCACCAACCTTATCAACATCACTTTCACCCAATGGTTACTTGAACCTACCAACATCACCACCTCCAAGAGTTTCTCCACCACCTCCAACTCATTAAAATGCATCAATGGACATCACTCTCACCCTTTCCCCAATTGCCCCACTTGATGTCCAATTTGATACTCCATCACCTTCACCACCAATTGTTGGTCATCTCATTCCTTAGAATCTTCTTGACGCACATGGAGATTCATGCTTGTGTTGCATTCACAATTGTACTCTCATATTTGGATTGAGAGATGAACTTCAATATATGTTTTCATATATTGAAAATATACTCTCACAACCACCAATCATTCATCCCACCACCTCCACCTTCCTCCCCAAAACTAAAAATTACTCTATGTTTAGTCTTTTAAACTAATTGATCATCTACCATTTAGCAAGCAAGTCCTATAGAGCTTACTAGTTATTAGGGACTTTTTTGTAGTTTTTAAATTTCATGTATGTCAGCATGCATGTTATTTTCTTTATGTATGCATGAGTGGTTTTACACACTAATTTTATTCTTAATGATTGGATCATTGTAGGGTGTATTATATTTTCTTCCTTGCTACATGTTAGAAATATATGTATTGTTCTAACCTATTTTGTAGCTAAGAAACCATAGCTCGATTCCTTGGTGCCCTCGAAACGATGGGGGGAAAAGAAAAACATCAAGGGGGGAGGCATTTATTTCGTCGATTTTACTAGCAATCCTCGACGATGCCTTTTTGATTCTACAAAAAGGGGGAGAAATGACATAAAACTCACTAAATACTTGTTTAAAAATAATTTTACATTTAATGAGTTTAAATTTTGTAATCATCAAAAAGGGGGAGATTGTTGATAAAATATAATGCCTAAAAACATTAATAATATTTTTTCACATCTTTACGTTTTGATAATCACAAAATATAAAAACGTTCAACGTAAAATTAAACGTAAACAAGTATTTAGTAGTAAATTCTCATTTCAACAATTACATCACTTAAAGGTATGAATAAATAAATGCTTAATGGATTTTATGATCAAAGGAAATTTTTATTCAACCTCAAACTTTTATAAAATGTTGTAAACATGTTTATAAACTTACAAAACATTTTCTACATTTAAAAGAAATGTTTTATTCAAAATAAACATTTTGAATTTCAAATTTTCGAACCTAAAACGGCTAGAAAAGGTCCAGTAAACACCTCCCCTGGATAGGACAAAAAAGAGGAGCGTCTGAAAGGGGCGGCCCCCTTAAATACATGGGCGGCCCCCTTAATTATAAGGGGGCCGGCACCCTATTTAAGGGGGCCGGCCATAGACTCCGCTCCTCCTTCTTGTCCTATAAATACTGGACTATTCCTCAACATTTTTCTCACCTTTTGCACTCATTCTTTCTGCTCAAAACAGCCCACTTATCCTCTCTAAAATCCTTTGATCATTTAATCATAAAGCTTTGTTTCCAAGTGATCCAAGCTATATTCCTCAAGTGCAAGAGAAGAATACTTCCATCATCAAGTGAAGAAGTATTACACCTTAGTGTGCATAGCAATCTTGTTGCATTCATATCACATATTTGTAAATCAATTGTATATCTTGTAGTTGTGTGTAGTAGCTAGATCTTGGTGATCTTTGTAAGTATAGTTAGATCGTTGTGATCTTACCAAGTAGTGTTAGGTAGTTGTGATATAAGTAGTGTGGTGAAGTGAAGTCGTGAAGTTGTGAAGAAGTCGTGAAGTTTTAAAGAAGTCGTGAAGTTGTGAAGAAGTTGTGAAGTTGTGAAGAAGTCGTGAAGTTGTGAAGTCGTGAACAAGTCGTGAAGTTGTGTTGTGATAGATTGGTTCTAGCTAAGATTAGAACTCGACATTTAGCTTAGTGTCGTAAATTGATATAAGCAACGTTGTGTACGGTTTTCTCCACCATAAGGGAGTTTGTTGACATAGTGAAGAAAACTCTCGAGTTTGGTGCTCGGGGAGTGGAGTAGGGCGAAGAGGTGCTTCGTTACCAAACCACTATAAATCCTCGCATTGTGGTTTGATTGTTCTTACTCTTATCTCTTGTCTTACTTTATCATTTCATATATTTACATTGTTCATATTGTGCAAGCATTGAATTCACAAAAAGGTCGAATCTAAGTTTTACAAACATACATAAAACTTAAATTTAAAAAGCGGTAAACTATTCAACCCCCCTTCTAGTTTTCTACACCTTCGTCTGGTTTATAGAATTTTCACTGGGCCTAGTTTGGTTTCATTTGGATTTTTGTTTGATTTAATCTTGTGCCGCGATCTGATACTTAGGTTGCGTTGATTTAGACTTGGGCATGCGTTTGTTTATTTAGATCTTTGGACTTGTGGTTTAATTGGGCTAGCATTTGTAAACTGTTTAGGGTTCGGTTGGTTTATAGAATTTCTTTGGGCCACGTTTTTTTATTCTCGGCCATGTTTGGTTAATTGCTTGTGTATAGGCTGCGTTATTGGACCATGATTGTTAACTGATATTGAATGAGTTATAAACTGTTTCAAAGTAACAGTTTGTTTTTATTTGTGTTGTGACTTTTGGTACCGGTCATCTCATGGGGTGTGGAGCTTAAGGATTTAGTAAGCTATAAAGAATTTGATTATTTTCTTTAACTTATTAAATCGAGTGGTTATCATTTATTTGCGGCTCTTCAATTCGGTTCCATTTTCTATCCTTTTTCAATTTATTAGTGTAGCTTAGAATAAAATGTTTAGTTTTTCTTATTTGATAGTTATGCGTAGTGTGTAGTTTTATTAGTGCTTGTTAAGTGACATTTGTGAATTGGGAATTAAGTGTGGATTTAAAAAAGGTTTAGAGATTAATAATTTATCAGATTATTTAGATTTGTAATTTGATTGTTTATAGGGCAAAATCCGGAGAATAATCAAATTACACATCTAGTAATTATTATCTTTTTAAGAGATCGTTTTCAAAATAAGCCAACATTGTGAGAAAATTATCCTTTTTAAGGATTATAATTCGTTAATAAAGCTAAATTCATACTTAAGGAACTTTTCACGTCACTTAGCAAGCATTTTTGTCATTTATATCATTTAGATCGTTTTTTCAGTTTAATTTTGTAGTTTTAAATCTTAGAATTAATATTAGTTTAATTTGAGTATAAAAATAGTTTTAAAAAACTAAAATAAAAAATATCTTGGCAATCAAGCATCAAACAAAACATTTACGTGTTTTTCTATTCATCTCTCGCCCTGGAAACGACACCCGAAGGATAAACTATTACTTTTCCTAAAGTAATTTTCATATCGAACGGGAAATACTATATATTATTACAACACGCGTTTGACGTATATCACCAAGTCAAACACCATTCGGCCCAACAAAGCCCAAGAAGGCCGACCCATGGTTTAGGATATAAATACCCTCTCCAAGTGTGGAGAGGGTGTTGGTTCTCATTTGTTTCATTTTTACATTTGCAAGAATACAACCACTCTTTTTCTTCTCTCTACTTTCTCTCTCTCTCTAACCTCTCTCTAGTCTTCTTCATTTCTTCTCATCTTATTTTTCTTGTGTTCATTATGGAAGTGAAATGATTCTTGGGTTATTACATTTGGTATCACTCGCCACGGGTGGGTTTGGTGATAAGTTGTGGCATTTTTCTATAGCTTATTTTGAGCTTACTTTTAAGCTTATAAGCTCACGAATTGTTCCTTCATATTTAAACTTATATTGATCTTATTTTACTCAGATAGAATTTGTAGTTTGGTGTTGAGTCAAAATTTTGGGCTTACTGTTCATATCATTCCATTTGGGCTTATATTTTCACACTAACATTCTGATATCACATATCAATATTTCGGTTTTGCGTGTATTAGTCACGACAACATATTTTGTGTTTCCTTAACTCAAACAAGTGGATAACAAATTTTTTGTTGTTTCTTTCTTTATCTCAAACTGTTTATGTTCAAATCATCATATTTTCGAGCTTATTTGAGTAGTTTATTCGTGTCGTACAACAGCTTCGTTGAGTTTCTTTTTCTACTTATTTCAAAAAGTAGCTTATTCACTAAGATTTGTTGTACATCATTGTTTTGTTGGTTTGTGCTCAAGACAAAAGACAAGGACGTACGGTTTAGAGTTTAGCAAAAGGGAAGACAAGGACGCTAGTGACAACCGATCTACTAAGAAGCTTGTGAGAACCGATCTACTAAGATGATAGTGAAAACCGATCTACTCAAAAGCTTAGTACAAACCGATCTACGGAAAAACTTAGTACAAACCGATCTACTGACCACTCAAGCACAAACCGATCTATCATGCTCTATTTGATAACTGATCTATCATGCAAGCATTAGGAACCGATCTAGATCAAACTCTGCATGTTTTAAGTAAATTTTGGGTTTTTTGGTTTCGAGTGTCGGTTAGTTACGGGACTTATAACCTATACCATTGTGATCGTGATCCTTTTTCGATCAACGTGGTTTATTTAGTTTTCATCGACGATAACCGTACCTTTCCGCGAGATCAAAAGATCATTCGTTCTATTTTTACAATGTTTAAACGTAGAAGATGACTTGAATTTGAGGGAAACATGGTTTGTTTTTTATTATTATTAAACCAAAATTCAAATTTGTCAAGTTTGGTCCTTGGAATTCAAGCTCAATTCATAATTCGTCATTCTTTGATTATTAACCCTCCTTGTTGAAATAAAGTAACACCGTTAGTCCTTTTAAGTTATAAATCAACCGTTAGTCATCAATTGTGAATTATAATTGCACCGTTAGTCCTTATTTGAGTTTTAATCAACCGTTGCTCATTTTAAGTTGAAAGTTTGTGCACCATTCGTCATTTTAAGCTCATCAATCGTTAACAAAAGCTTAAGTTCTTCGATTACAACAACGATTTCAACAACAATTAATCATTGTTTCACGGTTTCTTCTTGATTTTTTAAAATCCCGCAAAAGATTCCATTTCTTTTCTCGGTTTAAATCATAGATCTGTAAAATCCCGTGAACGTTAAATGATTTCAATCCACAACAACAATCACTTTACATGCTTAAGATCTTACAAATCATTTTCACTTCACATCACGGAAAAAATGGAAACGAAAGATACTTTATCTTCGTGTTTGAATTCGGAAGAACAACAAATGCAACAAATTCAAGATAAAGCAAAAAAGAGTTGCATGGTATCTTTTTGACAACTTCATTCACACCTCAAGCTTCTTTCAAACAACGACTTAAAAGGAACTCGAACCAAATATGGATTCAAACGCGCATTTGCGACACTCTTTGGTCAATATGTAGAGACTTTCACATGCACAATGTTCCTAAACATAGATCAACTAGAAAAGCAACTTGACAACGAAGAATTTCAAGAGATTGGATCCATGACTGCTTTTAAAGTACTCGAGACACAGTTTCAGATGTTCATCAAGTCACGGATTTATTTGGATGGTAAATATGTTGTAATGACACGCAACTACTTTCTACAATACACTCAACTCGAGATTCCAGAATTACGTGATACATTGATCCAACACATGGAATCTGTTAAAAAGTTAATTGATGCAAGAGCACATCATAAACGAGAGTATGAAAGCAGGGTGAATGAAAGACAGATGCAGACAATAGAGGAAAAGGTTGATATGAGTAATGCATTATGCTATGTTTTTGGATAACATAGAAAGCTTTGGGACAGAATCAAAAGAGCATGATACAAGCAGCAAATCAGGGAATGATGCACATGCTGATGATGCAGATATCAGACCCATATATGATGAAGAGCCAATGGCTGAGGTATAAATGACTGCTGGAATCAATGTCTTTGCTATAGGACAACATCATACTGAGCAACCTGAATTCAATAATGAAAGAGAGGTTGACCAGAATGCTGAACAATGTCATGACACATGTCCTTTGCCTGCTAAATTAACTGATAACCAGACAACTAAACTCTCAAATCAATCCCTCGAATCTGAAAATATTTGTCTCAAAAAGACAGTTGCCCAATTTCAAAAAGATTATTTAAGAATGGAAGCACATTGTGTTAATCTTGAACTTAAATATGAAAATCAAGCTTTAAAAGAAGGGCAACATGGTCAATTTTCGAAAGTAAAAAGTAAAGAAGCTGTGTTAACATGACCTTAGATGTACTTGAACAATAACATTCGAATTGGAACATAAAGTGGCTAGATTACTTAAGGAAAATGAGACTTTGAAAAGGCATTACAAAGAACTGTTGGTTCTATCAAGACAACGAGAGCTAAGACTATAGAACACACAACTTCTTTGATTGCTCAAAATGCTGAGTTCAAAGCGCAACTTCAAGAAAAAAGGATTTGCAATTGCAGCATTAAAAAATAAGTTAAGAAAATTAACAGGATATAGTGTGAATACTAAGTTTACAAAATCATTAATCTTAAGGAAACCGGTTTTACAACCACATAGAAACCAATCAGTTGTTAGACAACCGACTGCATTTAAGTTTGAACGACCTATAATTGATGTGAATAACGATTTGTCAAAACCAGTCACTACACATTATTTGCCTAAGGAAAGAGAAGTTGCCTCTGTAAAACCTCATCACGTGATTGCATCTAGCAACTCTAGGAATAGTTCAAAGAACATTCCAAGATTTAGCTCAAATGACATGGTTCATAATCACTACCTAGAGGAAGCTAAGAACAAGACACAAGACGAAGGTAGGAATTCCAAACCTAGTGTGATGCCTTCTGCTAAATCACAAAGCACAGCTAATGGTAGCAAAACAAAACCTAGGAGCAATACTCAAACATTTTGTTTGCTCGACATGTCAGAAATGTGTCACGACAAAGACAAAGACTGTGCCCATAATAGAACACTTTAGGAATTCTAGAAATTTTTCTGACTCTAAACATTTTGTTTGCTCGACATGTCAGAAATGTGTCTTTAATGCAAATCATGATTCTTGTGTAACAAAATTCCTGAATAAAGTCAACTCACGTGCTAAGGTTCTATCCCATAAGACCACAAAAAGATACAAACCCGTAGAGCAAATGAGTATTGCAAAGAAACCAGAAAGATAAGTCCCTACAGGACATAGGGTTTCAATCAAAAATACTTCCAGTGTGCATGAGAAAACAATGATTCCTAGATCTTGTCTTAGGTGGAAACAGACGGGTAGGATTTTCAAGACAGTTGGTCTTAGGTGGGTTCCTACTGGAAAGATATTCACCTCTAGCACAACCAAGGTTGACAGTGAACCCACAAATGGTTCAAATGAAGATATCACTAACCAATATGAATGCAAACAAACTCTTGATGTCAATGCAGGTACTCTTAACTTAAGTGCAGGTACATCTTTCAATCCTAAAAAGGAAGGACTTAGAGTTTGGTTGCTGAAAAGACTGATATCTTATAAACCAAGGCTTCAAGGAATTCTAATTTGATAAACAAGCAATGACTTCTAATCATTGGTATGTTCTTAATTACACATACCTTTTACCTATAAAAACGAGCCTAAATGACCAAAAACGGACATAAAATGCCAAATATATGTGTGTTTTGCTTTGTATACTGTGCATGTAACGGATATTCACTAAAGGATAAAAACGAAGCCAAAACCGACAAAATCGAGCACGAGAATGGAAAGAGCGTGAAAAGTTAAAGTAAAAGTAAAAGTCAAAGTCAAAGTCAACAAGTCAAAGACGAAGACAAAACCAAAGAAATCCTAAATGGGCTAACCCGCACCCATTTAATAGGCCGGGTCAGCCCATTAAGCCTTCATCTATAAAACTTATAAGATTTAAAAGTCCAATCACCTTTTAATCCTAACCTGGCCCAATCCATAAGCCTAAACCCACTAAACCATAACACCCGTTAGCCCATTACACCTCTAGTCCTTTTTTTATTTCACCACAAGTCCTTAGGGACTGATATGTGAAGAATCACATATCCGTTTTATACCAAAAATAACCCTTAAAAGATGAAAAATGAATATATTATGCTTGTATATTGTATATTTTGTCTCTTATGACGTGTAGGTACGGATATTACAAGAATCACATGAAAAAAGCCAAAAACCGGACAAAAATAAACACGAGAACGGAAAGAGTACACAAGAGCCGGGAATTTATTAGCAAGAGTTAACAAAAGTCAACTTTGGTCAACTCATGAGAAGACAAACCCTTGAAAGTACAAAAGGACCTTAAATGTTATGCCCTTTTTCACCTTAAGTCCCAAATCCAATTACACCGTTAGTCCTTTATTACTAAGGAACTAACGGCTGTTAAGTCCAAAATATATAAACCCTTAACCTTTAACCGAGCCCAAAAGCCCAAATCCCTTGGCCCGTTTACCCTTTAACCCAAGTCAACACTCTTTTAACTCGTTCAAAAGAGTCAAAATGAAATAAGAAAAGAAAAAGGGCACAAAAAGTGGGTTTTACTATTCACCTCCATCCCCAATTCACCCTGCACCCAAATTAACTTCGTTTAAGTACAATTAACCCTTCTAGAAGCATAATGACGCATGCAATGATGCCTTTAGGAGCCACGCTGGCAATCCAAAGGCCAATAATTGGCTAATCATGCGTGGAAGTCATCAAACGGTCAAGATTGGATGCGTGAAGGGCAATCAAGGATCAAGGGTCAAGATCAAAAGTTGGGGGAGCGTCTAAGGGCCTGGAAGCTTCACTCTTCGCCTATAAAAGGAGCCTCTCACACTCATTGGGATCATCTAGGGTAGAAAAGTAGATTTAGTATAATTTTATCTTATTAATCGTTTCTTAGCTTATTGTTTTCAAATCAATGTAACTTTCTTTTCATTAGCTTGTACTCAGTTTATTCAATCAATAAAAGTTTGTTTTCATATTGTTTAATTTGCAATTCATGTTTTTACTTTACTTAACTATGGCTTGATTAAGCTCTTTTATACTCAAATAAGCTCGATAAGCTGTCACCTATACTAATAAGCTAGCCTAATACTCAGTTAAGCTCTCAAAGCTTAACTGAGATTGTTGTACTCAAAATCCACTCCTAAATGTACCTTAGCTTATTTGGAAGGGAAGCCAGTTGTGGAAGGGCTTCCAACACCTTACTAGCTTATCTCTGATAAGCTAGAGCTTTGTAGAGTAGCTCTTTGAGCATTCGTAGCCTTGTTTGTGCAAAGGCTTATGTAAGTTTTCATTTTACATTTTATAGCTTGATATTTCACTTTAGCTTAATATTGCTTATAGTTTGCTTATTGCTGTTTAGATTAGCTTATCATTGTTTATTTTAGTTGTTTGATGCTTAATAAGTTTAGTTGCTAGTATAGATTTCATTTTACATGTCTTTGATATAAAACAGTTATAAAAACCATAAATATTAGCATTAGCTTGTAGCTTATAGTTTCTGCTTATTTGATTACTGAAATTTATTCATTAGGACTTTTAATAGCTTGTCACTATCTGGTATTGTTGATCTAAGCCGTAACTCTTAAAATTATAAGCTAAAAATGAGTTTTAGATTTTTAAAGGGGTGTTTGGCTAAAGACA
>BQNB010122973.1:0-20180 GCA_026074375.1 Tanacetum coccineum
AGGGTTGTAGCTTGTAGTAAGGACCAATGGTGTTAAGGTAGTGACTAAGGGCAGCTAAAGGTGTAGATAGGGTGAGTATGGTGAGCTTGAAACTAGCTATGCAAGGTGGGGAGGTATGGAGGGTGCGAATGAACAAGGTGGTGACAAGGAAAACTTGGTGGCCAAGTTGGGTGATAGAGGTGCTTGAATGATTGCTAGGTGACATGGTGGTGTGGTCATGGTGGTGCTTGAGGTGCTTATTTGTTTTAAAATGGGTTTAAAATGATATAAGGGGGTTTCGGGTTTACTTTAGATTCGAGTTAGGGTTTTTGAATTTAGGACGTGGATTAGGGTTAGGATTAAGGAGGAAATATGTGTTAAATGTCGTGCATTAGGAGCTTGTAACATGTGCTTAAGTAGTGGTAAGAAACTCTTAAGAAAAATGGAGGGAAATGGCGAAGTTTGAATTTGTGCATTAACGTATTGTACGTTATGCTTTAATGGCTTGTACATTGAGTTGGAGGGAAATTATATTTAAATTTTATGCATTGATCACTTGTACACTTGCCTTGTTTGCTTGTACATTGATATTGTATGTAAACTTTACATATAATTAGGGTTTTGATATAAACGTTAACGGATAACGTTCATTTGGTAATAATGTCATGAAAACTGCGTTAAATAGATAACTTACATGATATAGTGGATAATAGATTATTGACTTGACATATTAAGACGTTTACTTAATGTAAACATAGATAGAGATGTCATAGGTAGTTGCGTGAGCTCGTATACTTTAGAAATGCAAGTTACGTTGCATAATGACATAAAACAAAAATTTAATAGATGGATATTACATTGCATCTAATTATTAGATGGATAATTACATTGATGTAAATTGCCGGTTGTTATAGTCTGTCTTTTTAAGAAAGTATATTTTAAAACCATAACTCTAAGAATAAGATAAAAAAAAGTCACAGCAGTAGTTCACGGGCCTGATGGTGTTCACAACGATATATAAACAAATTCGAAAGATGGGAAAGGGATTATTTATGATTAGTTATTATTGTTTTTTACAGTTTAGATCCTTAGATTTTGTTTGTACATATAAATACTTATGTTTCGGCATTCCCAATAAAAAGTTTTCAAGTTCCGCATTATGCATGTTTTAGAGGTGGGTGACAAGCTAGCAAATAACACATTTATTGTAATGATCCCTCACTTTACACAAAAACAAAAACATTGTATTCATGGGAGAGCAAATTACCCCACGATGGTGGAGGTTGTAACTAAAAGTGGGTATATATGTAGAATCATATAAACAATGGTCAGTTTAGATAATAATGTATTTTGTTGCTTGCTATAACTTGTCACCGCGCTACCACTACTCGAGTAGCACGATGCCATAGATGTTAGCATCGAAATACATTCCGTGAAAATTTTATTTTTTTATTATTATTAATATTACTCTCACTTATCAACTTGAATAATTTGATCTTAGTTTTTGTTTAGATTACCATGACTATTTATTTATTGAGAGTCTACCAAACAAATCACTTGTAAATTTAGCTTTCTTGTTTTGTTACGGGTCTTAATCATTCGCGCAACGAGCTTGATTAAGCTAGTTTGCAACACTTTACTTTGAACTCATTCAAATTCCAACTTAACTATCTTGATTCTCAATGAATGTTCGAGAACCTCGCAAAAAATTGCTCATGTCTTGCTTTTGTTTCTATGTTTGTGTCTTTTTCTGAAATCTATCAAGGCAAGGTAACGAACAATATTGAAGAACTATATAAGGCAAGTCTTTTGGATTGTAATTGTGTTGAATGTATGCATGATAGCTCATTCACTCGTGCTTTTGAACTTGACATATAGTCACATTTTCACCAAGTTGTGTCATATTATAAATAGAGTTGTAAACGAGCTCGGATAATAACAGAAAGCTCGATCTCGAATGTTGTTATTACTTTAATACTGATACAACACGCGGGCACCATACACCTAACTTACAAATGTACGATCGTAATGGATTCTAAAGACCACATAGTACTTTATATAAAATAAAACATGATTGATTGAAAGAAAAACAAAACAAACCTATATATATGGAGCCTGGAAAAAAAACATATATAGATGCCATCAGTCTAGATCACAAAACCAAACAAATTATTTTAATATTTTTAGATTATAGAAAGACTGATGCATTTCAAAACACTATATGAATCTGAACTATATTATAATGTATTTGGAACGTTCTCAAAATGTAACGCTTAAAAAATTTAAACAACACACTTAAAAAATGAAGTTACAATTAGAAAATTAAGTGTATTAAATGTGTAGACTTGTAACAGTCTTCCAATTTAATGTCGTAATTTAAAATTTTATTTTAATTATTACAAATAAAATCAATTTCTAGAAACTATCAATCCATTATAGAAAAATTGTTACACAATATTCGCAAAAAAAAACTTAAAACTCGTCTCCAAACCTGTTGCTCTGCAAGTACCATGCTTGTAAAATATAATGTGTCTAAATGTTAAAGCTCCCAACGAGCAAATGTATAAAGTACCTCAAGTAGCAATATCTCTTCATCTCTATTACCCATTCATTTGTTTCCTTTTATTCATCGGCTTTAAGGTGTGTGTTCTTTTGCCAAGCCATTTTTTATGCTATGAATAATAAGAAGCTTTAAGGTGTGTGTTCTTTTGCCAAAAAAAATGTTTTTTTTAATATATTGCACAACAAAAAATCAAAAGATAGTAACAAAATACTTTGTCCCCCGCCTTCATCTAATGGCCAGTCGGTCAAAAGACAGTTTGGTCATTTCATCCATTTTTTATTTTCACCCTCAAACTTATAATTGTCATAACTTTCAAATGACAAACTTTTACAAAAAATTAATACTTTTATATATCAAATTCTCGCATTTATTGCCCCACTTTATATCATTTTTATATGAATTCGGTACTTAATTCATTTATTTGATGAATTCAGGTAAATTAGAGGCGTTGGAACGGAAAAGATGCTGAATAACGTCTTTTTACATCAAAATCCGCATTATAGAAGAATTACGGCATAATTATGGATTACGCCGTAATATTACATGCTTAGAAGACTTTACGGCGTAACATCCCGCAGGAGTTACGCTGTAATCAATTTTTAATAACGAATATTTGGTGCTGACGAGGCATTACGGCGTAATGTCGCGTAGGAGTTACGCCGTAATTAAATTATTGAAGAAAATATTAATGCTGACTAAGGGTTACGGCGTAATGTGTCGAAGTAATTACACCGTAACATATTTTAATACTAATTAAAGAAATGCCGCGTCAGGAAGATTACGGCGTAACGTGGTCGATGCCGTTATGCCGTAAAGTATGACTCATCAAAGGGACGTATTATGTACAAAACTACTACAAAGTTTCATTTATCACCACAAAGTACGAGGGCCTGAGTTGTACAAGTACCAAACTTGTATATTTATAAATAGATGAGAATGTAACACATTCTAATTCATTCTGTTCCATACGAGTGGTTTAGCCGACAAACTAGAAAAGGGAGAAAAGTAGCAGACGCAAGGTATATAGGCAAACCCTTCGGGGTTTGCCATGACATTCGACTAGGGGATCGAGGGCATTAATTTAGCACAGTTTGTAATCGTACTTCATTTTATTTTGGTCAAATATAATCACCCATATTATTTTGATTGAACAGATCATGCGGTTTAATTTATTGTTGCTATGTTATTAATTGTGCTCTATTATTTGTTCTTGGCAATTAATTATCTAATTATCTTTTATTGATTACTAAGTTATGATCTCGTTGTTTTATCGCTATCTTTATTATTTTGTGTAGTGCATTTAAGTGATTCTTGTGCCCTGAGTAGGTATTGATTTGAGGTTGAGTGTAGTCAAGGATCTATATGATCTCAAAGACTTTGGCACGTACGATTGACTGCAAGTTGACCAATACCTGTAGTCGTTCGTCCTAGATCAATTAGGCGATCCCTTAACATTAATACCCGGTTTGGTGTGCAAGCTAATTAGGAGACCACCTATTTAGGATTAAGCGTATCTCATAAAATAAGTGGCTATAAGATTGCGACAAGACATTGCACTGAAGATCATAGTAATTAATTGCGTTCTTCCTTTCTAGTTGTCCACTACTATACCATTTCCCTTTTCGACAGCAAGGCTTACCACCCAAGCATTGCACATAAATCTCTAAACTAACCATGTTTCTGTACTGCTTTCTGGTAAATAATAAAAACCAGTTAGACAATTAGGGACACAAACCGTTCTTTTTTGGGTCGACACCTGTACTTACCAATCACTACACTATTCACGATAGGGTACACTGCTCTTTAGTGTGTAGAAATAGTCGAGTTAGTTAGAGTTTTATAAATGTAAAACCTGATGTAATTTTTTGTTATAAGAAATTACGCATCAGGTTCATCAATAAGACTAATGAACTTATGAACAAGACTAACTGATAAACATTTGTGAACAACATGTGGATTGATATTATCTTGTTCATCAGTTAATCTTGTTCATCAACAAGATTAAAGAACTGATGAACAAGACTAACTGATAAACACTAGTGAATATATTGATTAATGTTGTCTTGTTCATTAGTTCATCATAACCAATGTTGTTCATAAGTTATGTTTTTCATCATCAAATATCATTAAAATATAATCTTTAACGTGTGATATCTCTCACATATGATATCGAATTTGAGTGATTCAAAAACCTGAGTAAAGATTGACCTAAAATCTATAACTTTTATGTTTTACAATTTTTCTAATTTGAATTTAACATTGGTCAAATTTATTGTTAAAACGCAATTGCTTACATTTTTGTACAAAATTAACAAATTAAAAAAGCACCACTCTTTAATCTTACATTAATAAAATGAATAATGGTGTGTTGTGGTAAAAAAAATTAGTGCCTTTAACGCAATTTTAACAAGGAACAATCTAAGCTAGACATTGTATCAAACATCTTGTGTGCAACATATGTGACTAAAACGTCATCTTTAACGTATGATATCTCAATCATGTGTCTTCGGATTTGTGTGATTCAAAAATCTATGTAAGAGTGAACCAAAATCTATAACTTTCATGTTTTAAGTTTGTAATTATTCAGAAGTTGTAATTATTCGAAAATGCCAAAAAAATAAAGAAAAAACAAAGCCCATTTGATATGTAAAAAAAAGTTTTGAAATATTTAACATTTATACCCAATTAAAGAGGATCAAGTTTTCAAAATTATGGTGATATCTGTTTTTTCTAAAAGTTTATCGTTTAAAAGTTATGAGCGTTTGAAATTTGAGGATGAAAAAGAACCGGGTAAGATGACCATTTTACCCTTGACGAGATTTTTTGAACACTATGGATGGAAGACACGTGTCGCAAGGATGACCACTTTCTACAATCTTTAATTCATATTGTCTTTTTAGAAGATATAACACTTGGCTAAAAGCCTAAAACTATCCGGGTCATAAGGTCATAACAAAACAGCTTATACACAAAGATCTACTATGATGGAAACTCACACGAGGTTTCATGTCTCTATCTAGTATGTATCACTAGTTCTATCTATAATGTTATCTAGTGTGGTTTTTGTTCACTATGTGTGTTTTCATGTGTTCGTGTTCATATAAACTAATTTATTGAATCTCTAATATGATCATGACTACACCCTTTGAATCATCTCGCTTTGACTATAAAAAGTCATCTTTAGAGACAAGATATATCAGAATTTTATCTATGGTAAAATATATATAGTGACTCTTGATAATAACCGAAATGCATCCTATATGGATCGGTACTGAAGCCCTAGCACTCGCAACTTCATATCCACATAAACATGTGAGATGTGTTCTGGTTATACGAAGTAAATAAGTACGTTATGGCATCATAGTATGTAAGTGTGATACTCCGAGTCTTATAAGCGTAATAATTTTACAACATGCAAATGCGAACAATATAAAGGAAGGTAGGAAATAACACATTTGTTGTAGTGATCCCTCCCTTTACGCAAATTGTCCCACATTTGTGGAGGTTGTAACCAAAAGTGAGTATATATGTAGAATCATATAAAGAGTAGTCAGTTAAGATAAAAATGAATTTTGGTGCTTGCGAACTTGTCACCGCGCTACTTGCGCAGCGTTGTCACAAATTGCCAGGCATCAAAATACATTCCTTCTTTGTCTTTTTGAAAAACGGTTTCATATTTCTCATTTATCAAGTTGATTGATTTGATCTCAGTGTTTGTTTAGTTTACAATGACTGTATATTTCTTAAGAGTCTACCAAAAGAATCACTGGTGAATTTAGCTTTCTTGTTCTATTATGGATCTTTGTCGTTCGCGCAATGATCTTGACTAAAATACAACACTTCACATTGTAAACTCGTTGAAATTTCAAATTAACTCTCTTGATTCTGAATGAATGTTCGAGCTTTGACTAACCTTACAAAAAGTTGCTCGTGTCTTGCTTTTGTTTCTATGTTTGTCTCTTTTTCTAAAAAAATTCAAGGCAAGCTAAAGAACAATATTGAAGAACTATAAAAGGTAGTCTTTTGGACTGTTATTGTGGTGAATGTATGCATCATTGCTCATTCACTTGTGCTTTTGAACTTGACATGTAGTCACATTTTCACTAAGTTGGGTCGTATTGTAAATAAAATTGTAAAGTAGCCGGATCATAAATTTGAAAATGCTCGACTCGTTTCACATCAGAAAAGCTCGATCTTGAATGCGGCTATTATTTAATACCAACGCAACACATGGGCACATAAAACCTTGTAAACATCAATTTCTATTAGAGGGTTTTAGATATTAGAGGGTTGTGGCTCGCGTTCGTTCATATCTTAAGAACAGGAACACACACATCTTATTTACAAATGGTTTCGCAGATCAGAAAGCCATGGGTCGCCCTTCTTCAAATGTTAAGAATAAGGATACGGACATCTCATCTAAGTATTGCCAGGTAAAGTTTCCGAACATGTGTCGTTCACAATCCCAAAAAAAGAATTTGCATGTCTTGCCTGAGGCTAATTTGCAAGTTAGTATCAGCTACTTACCCTGTCTCAAGCCGTGTTCTCTTGAAGTTCTAAAGATACAAATGAAGTTTGTTATCTTTGAGGAACAAAGGAAGTAGTGAAAGCCGACGTATAAGTTTAATTTTATAACTTCTTATTTTGAGACTTGTACTATGGTCAGAAATTTGTGTCCCAAGTAAATTCTGTTCTCTGATCCCATCATAATACTTGGCAAAAGAGAGAATGCGAACTGAAAGAAAACGCATTCAGAATTGAGTGCAGAGGAACAAAGCTGTCTAGTTATGAAATCGTGCATCATGTACTGAATAATGGGGTTCCTCTCGTTTCAATTGATATTTAATTATGATACAACACAGACACGGTTTTAGAGTTCAGGTATGACATATTAGACATAATATGCCATTACTCCTTTTGTGATTTTCTTATATCGTGATATAGAAGTTTCCATGCTCCCTTAAGATAATTGCATCAAGCAAAAGGTAGGGGGAAACAAGGTATTAGACCGATACGTTGCATCAGAACATGTCAATTGGTCGGAGTTCCTAACATTGATTATACGTTCTGTAGTAATTCCAAATCGTGACGATCTAGAAGAGTAAAAACCCCTCGAGAATTTGGTATTCCGGGTCTGGACCGAGAAAAGGTGTATTTGAAAGGCTTGATTCGCAAAACCCAAGTACTAATCACGATAGTCACCCTATCAATAAAAAACGTAGCTATTTGCGGTTTCAAGATAAAGAATCGGTTTTACATGAAGATAATGTGACAATGGAGAACATGTATCGGGAAGATCACAAGAGCATGAAGTTAAATCTCCACAAACTAATAGTCACTAGTGCTCTTGTAGGGAAACATGTACACTTTTAATTAAAATAAATCAGATTTCAATTAATAAATAATTAACAGAAAATAAATAACATAAAAGAAAACATACCGAATAGGGTAGAAGCAGAAGACAGATACTATAAACGATAAATGAAGAAAGCAGTAAAAGATCGTGGAACGAGGCACGTGTTGGACACGCTTCCCTTAAAACAGATTCGCCGTCTGTCTCCCAGGGTACAACATTCAAAGCTGTTGTACAGCCGGACTTGACATACCTGCCTGAAATATCACGGAAAACTGAGTGCTTCTGATCGAAAAGACTGCTGGAAAACATGTTAATGAAGCTTTTCTCTTTTGTGTGTTTTTCTTGTTGTTGTTGGAATGGTTGAGATTGCCATCTATTTATACACATTCATATGCATATGGTGTAATGGTGCAATCAATGTCAATTAATGTCTTAATAATGATTCATTAATTTTCTGTTATAAACTTTTGAGTCAAATAATAACCGCCAATTAAATTGTAAATAATGACCTATTAATTTACAGTTATAAACATTTGAATCAAATAATAACCGTCAATTAAATTGTCAATTAATAACCCATTAATTTAGAGTTATAAACTTTTGAAACAAATAATAACTTGTCAGTTTCCAAACAAAACTCATAACTGACATTTAATCATTTTTCCTCCATTCCAAATACCTTCTTTGAGACTCGATATCTCATTCACACTAACTCTATTTTGAACATATACTGGCTCGACCTGGCCTTAAATTTAATAACTATATTTACTAATAATTATTTATGTCCAAATTTAGTGAAAACACATTTTCCACTAAATTTTTTCCAACAATCCCCCACATGAATGGAAATCGGTCGAAAACACTCAAAATTTTTGGCGAAATTTCTGCGGTTGAGTCCTGCATAGGATAGGTAGGTGTGACCCTTTGAACCTTCCCTTGTGAGATGCACTTAGCCTCCTAGATCTGAGTAGACGCGATGTCCTTGAACTCAGCCTCTGTTTACGTAGACGACAATACACACTCACACACGACTCTCCGTGACATTGTCAAGTCCTCATAGTCTTGCTCGTTATGGTCATGAGCACTAGCCTGGTTCTGCAAGAGCTCTTAGGAATTGCACCTCCACAATTCCCTTCGATGCTACCCCACTTCTCTCTCACATAGGTGACTTCATCTTGAATCATTAAAAACATATACTTTTAGATTTCATCTTGAATCGTTATGCTTTATGATTTCATCTTGAATCATTAAAACCATATATTTACCCTCTCACCAAGTCACATTGTTATAGGAATGAACTAGGAAGTTACAAGTTAAGTAACTCCCCCACATTGACGCGACTTCCCATACATTTCTATGATTAAGTTGTCCTATTGAACCTAGATCTTGGGATCTCCAGTCAACTAGGTTAGGTTTTTCTTCATAGAAACTTATTCCTTCAAGGGCTTTAGTCTCATTCCTTTGCACGACTTACTAACTAACTCTTTGCTTAAGCCTTTTGTAAACGGATCCGCGATGATATCCTTTGACGTCACATAGTCACTTGAGATAACTCCTGTTGAGAGTAGTTGTCGTATCGAGTTATGTCGACGACGGATATGTCTAGACTTTCCATTATACGTTGTGCTTTGAGCTCTTCCCATGGCCGATTTACTGTCACAATGTATACTAATGGCCGTTACCGGTTTAGGCCACCTGGTTTGTCATTTCGAATTGACGTAGCCATTCCGCCTCTTCTTCGCATTTATCTAGCGCGATAAATTATGATTCCATCGTGGACTTAGCTATAACAGTTTGCTTAGAAGATTTCTAAGATATAGCAGCCCCTCCTAGTGTAAACACATATCCACTAGTCGATCTTGAATCTTTTATGTCAGATATCCAATTTGCATCGATGTATCCTTCGATAACTGCAAGATGTCTGTCATAATGCTGTCTATAATCGCGACTGTATCTCAAATAATGAAGTACCCTCGTTATAGCTTTCCAATGTGCATAACTTGGATTACTCGTATACCTACTTAGCCTACTAACTACATATGCTAAGTCAGGTCGGGTACCTGTCATCAAGTACATTAACATGCCAATAATCCTTGAATACTTTAATTGGGCAACACCTAAGCCTTTATTTTTAGATAGATGCAAACTGGTGTCAATTGGAGTTCTAGCTTGGCCGGAATCCCCCGCATTATGAGTATTAAGAATTTTGTCCACATAATGTGCTTGACTTAACACAAGTCCATTCTGAGTTCGTATGATCTTTATACCAAGGATCACATCAGCCAAACCCATATCCTTCAAGTCAAACTTTGATTTTAACATGTCTTTAGTAGATCTAATTATCTTGTCGTAATTGCCAACAATAAGCATATCATCGACATACAAACACAAAATTACATATCCACTACTTGTGTCCTTCACATATACACACTTGTCGCATTCATTAATTTTGAAACCACTCTCCAACATGGTGTGATCAAACTTTTGATTGCACTGTTTAGGAGCTTGCTTTAAGCCATACAAACGACTAACAAGTTCAAACCTTGCCTCTTGTCCAGGAGCTATGAAAATCCTCAGGGTGAGTTAATATATATTTCTTCTTCTAAATCTCCGTTTAGAAATGTTGTTTTCACATCCATTTGGTGAATTTTCAATTTCTTACATGCGGCTAATAGCATTATCTTCTCTTATCGAGTTATTCGTGTAACCGGCGAATAAGTATCAAAGTAGTCTAGACCTTCACGTTGTCTAAATCCTTTGATTACCAATCTTGCCTTATATTTGTCAATGGTGCCATCAGCTTTCATTTTCTTCTTGAAGATCCATTTATAGCATAGTGGTTTACATCCAGGAGGTAAATCCACGAGCTCCCACGTATGGTTTTGTAAAATAGACTCTATTTCACTTTTGATGGCTTCTCTCCATTGTTGTCCTTCCGAGGAAGTTACCGCATCTCTGTAAGACGTGGGTTCATTTTCTACCATAAAAGAAACAAAATCGGGTCCAAACGATTTCTCCTTTCTTGCCCTTTTGCTTCTTCTCGGTTCAACTTCTTCTTCCTCGGTTTGATCTTGTCTCTCACCTTGAAGATCATTATCATCTCGTTGTCTCTTACTTTGGACAACTTCATCATCTAATCTGGCTGAGCTTCCAGTTTCTTTTGATAAACAAGGAAATATGTGTTCAAAGAAAGAATCATTCCTTGATTCCATTACCGTATTCTTTTGAATATCCGGATTTTTTTATTCATGTACAATGAAACGATAAGCATTGCTGCTCTTAGCATATCCAATGAATATACAATACACAGATTTAGGTCCAATATTTTAGGCCTTGGGAGTTGGCACAGCTACCTTAGCTAAACAGCCCCACACTAGTAAGTACTGATATGATGGTTTTGTCCATCCCATATTCTTAAGGGGTCTTATTCTTTATCCTTACGAGGTATCTTATTTAAAATATAAGTAGCCGTTATAATGTACCCCTAACGCACATGTCCTGGTCATACTCAGAACTAATCAACATTGCAGTTAACCATTTCTTTCAAGGTTACGGTTCTTCCTTTCAGGCAATACCGTTTGCTTAGGTGAACATAAGGAGCAGTGAACTCCGTGTCTTATTAACTTGTTTACGAACAAAGCTCGGGCGAATGTGAGCCACGTTTCACCTCCTCTATCACTTCGTCAAACTTGATTTTTTACAAAAGGTTGATTCTCAACTTCAGTTTTGTATAGAACAAACTTGTCTATAGCTTCATCTTTACTTTTCAACAAGTAAACATAGCAATACTTTGTACAATCATCAGCAAATATGATGAAGTACTCGTTATTCGCTACCTTAGTAGGTATCAATTCCAATTCACATAAAACCATGCGAATCCTATCAAGGGTTCGGTTGTTTTCGTTCAACCGAGAGAAAAGACAATCTTGTCATTTGGCTTCAACACAAGTTTTAATTTTGTAGTCAGTGTCAATACAAAACATGGGTATCCAATTTGGTTTAATTAGACAACATATTGAGTTATAGTTTAAAACATGTCTGAGTCAGCCATGCCATACATTTAAATAATCAAATAAGCTAAATTCATACTGATTTTACTAAAATGACCGTTAGAAAATACATTTAGCTTAAATATTTTAAAGGCGTAACCCTGTCGGGACTCAAATTATGTTATTCGTTAACTCAATTTTGATTCAAACACAGAATGAAAGCCAAATTTCACTAAGCAACCATCCGGACACAAGATTACTACGAACCTCCGGCACGTACAACGCATTGGTTAACTTACTCTTTTCCAGATGTGAATCACATCTCCTTTTCCCTTGATATTAGCAGTTGGAGAGTTGCCCAAATTCAATCTCTCCATTCTCAGCTGCATTGAAAGAGATAATCAAACTCTTATCACCATATACATGACATGATACCGAAGTGCTAATCCACCATTACCTAAGGTCAGATTCCCTCATGGCCTTAGTTTTTATGTCATTCAGACCATATAACGCATAGTTATGGCACATAAGGTTTCTGAATGCTTCAAAGCATCTACCGTACACCTAACTCGAGTATCGGTCTCCTTTTTAACAAGTTCGGGAGCAGATCCTTTAATGTCACTCGTGACATTCCAAATATATTGTTAATACGAGGTCCCATGATTAGTTTAAAACTAATTTGGTACTATTAACAACGTGCTCAATCACATAGTGTTTCTTAACAAAACCGATTTTAATCGACTTTTGTTTAAAACACTAATGTTTTGTAAGACCCGTTATACAAAACCACTTTAAAGGAAGTCTTTCGACTAAACAATTAAAAAATATCGCCTATTACATAATGTTTTTAACAAAAAAAAGCGCATATGTAATATGATGTTGTCAATTTTCATTAAGAAGATCGTAATAGATATGTTTCACATGATTTATTTCTATAATGAAACTCAACAAGGTTTCAGTAGATCCACTATTCTAAAGAAACTCAACAAGGTTTCTATAGAACTTTGTACCAACATCCTCTTTTTTGTACTTGCGTTCCAATGACTCTCACAATTCTTTGGCAGTCGTGGTCTTGCAGTACACGTCGTACAAAGAGTCCACCAGACCATTTAGAACATAGTTGTGACACAAAAAGTCAGAATGTTTTCATGCTTCCACAGCTTGCACAACCTGTGCATTAGAAAGTTTACCTTCCTTAGGAGGTTCCACCTTGATGTGTAGTCTCATTTAAGAACCGTGCAAGGTTCAAAGTTATGAGATAGAAGAACATCTTCTGTTACCACCTCTTAAATTTCTGGGTTTTTCCGCATGATTAGCAACTATGTTGGTAACCGGCGCACCAGTTACGTTCACAGGAGTAGTCACAATCGTGTTTGTCATCCTGACAAATCAAACACAAACAGTTAAATAAACTGTTATAAACTGGTATCCAAGAAATTCAATCCTGATTTGTATAATCTTGTACCTGCCTGAAATATCATGAAAAACTGAGTGCTTCTGATCGAAAAGACTGCTGAAAAACATGTTAATGAAGCTTTTCTCTTTTGTGTGTTTTTGGTTGTTTGTCTATCTGGAATGGTTGAGATTGCCATTTATTTATACACATTCATATGTAACATACGGTGTAATGGTGCAATCAATATGGTTAATGATTTATTAATATTCTGTTATAAACCTTTGAGTCAAATAATAACCGCCAATTAAATTGTCGACCCATTAATTTACAGTTATAAACCTTTGAAATAAATAATAACAGCCAATTCAATTGTCAGTTTTCAAACAAAACTCATAACTGGCATTTAACCATTTTTCATCCATTCCAAATACCTTCTTTGTGACTCGATATCTCATTTACACTAACTCTATTTTGGACATATAATGGCTCGACCTGACCTTACACTTAATAATTATTTTCACTAATAATTATCTATGTCCAAAGTTAGTGAAAACACATTTTTCCACTAAACTTTTCCGACACTCATCACCTAGAAAACATTGCTTCAAATTCAAATGGTGAGTTTCTTAATCTAAAACTATCTGTTTCATTGAATAATAATTCAATTCTTATTTTAACTAAATCTATGTAGGCACAACTATTACTAGGAAGGAATCGAGAGCTTTGAGTGCAAATAGAAAGAGCAGATTCAATCAAAGAAAATTGGTTTTTGAGATTGATGATTGTGTGGGACATATAGTTGGGGACGATAGCCAAACCTTTATCACCAAGGGTAGATGTGTGGCGCGAGAATGTGCTCTGTTTGATGGAAGTACTTGGAAGAAACAACCTGATTTGTTGAAAGAAGATATCATCACAAGACAACCGTATTTTTTTTCTCTTAATGGATTTTGAACTATGTTTAAATTATTTTGGACAACTTTAATAGAACAAGGTTGCAGCAAAATTGATCATCTATTAATGGATCTTGAGCTATGTTTTTTATAGGAACACTTAGATTTTAAATCAACATGGCCGCTGATGGCACGTGCTATTAAAACACAGCTAGCAAGCCACCATAGAACTAGGCAATATAGATTGCACAAGCATTACCTAATGTACCTACTAAAGAGGAGGCAACGACACACCCACCAAATGGTGTAAAGGTTGCTGAGTGGGTCTCCAATGTGAAAGGTTTGCGAGCGAAGAGTTTCAGGTTCTAACTCTTCTTATAGATCTATTGATAATTACAAATTACTATTTAGAAGGCAATCCCAAAGTGGGTTGTTTGGTTGCAATAAACATGATTTATATGTCTGTTGTTATTTCAGATTCCTTCATCGATATTTGGACTTGTTTATGTATTAATATGTTAATGTTGACATATTAAATTAAATAACCCATTCTTCTACTTTTAATCTCGCAGAAAATAAGCACTACAAATAAGCATAACAGAGCTTGTAATGAGGTCCCACCTACTGTTGGCACGAAGTCAGTTGCAAGGAGAATTCACATGGTAAGCGTGATGAGAATTTGATCTTTTACATTTAGGCAATTGTAGAAATACTAGTGCAATTTAAAAAAAGGTATTATTTGCTTTGGTCATAATTGTTGACTATCATTTGAAACAGAAAAGGAAACGAGGAAAAGAAGTAACGACGATTGGATGGTACAAGATAACCCACTATTCAAAGAAAAAGAGAGCAATGCTCAATGATAAGGCCAATGAGATTTAGGTATTTTCTCTACTGTTGCATCTTTAGAACTAAATTCTTTATAGTCATCTTAATGCATAGGTGGTTATAATGATCTGCTCTTTTATTATGCAACGTGATTTACAAAATGAGGAAGCTAGTTCTTCATGTACACCGACAGAGATTTGCATGGAAAAACTGGGTCATATTCCAGGACATATAAGGGGACGGTCACCTTCTACTAAGCATGTTTTTTAGACTAAAAGTTTAAGAATGGATCTTAATTCAGAAAAGGAAAAGTCAAAGCAGTTGGAGAACGATCATCTAGAATTGAAGGAAAATCATCTCAAACTACAAAAGGAGCATGTCAGCCTTACAAAACAGGCAATCACCAGAAAATTTAAGTTCATATCTTATATCTAAAGTAGTTTTATTAACTGAGAATAATTTACATGACTATTTTAAGGGGCTATATACATGAAATTTATAGTAATTAATAAAGAAAAGTAACTATTTTTTAGGGGTATATATCTACTTTGCGCAGGGTTAAAATCAAGTTAGTTTGGTATTGTGTTTTCATTTACCGTTCGTATTCTCGTACCATGTAGCAGGGTAGAATATTCGAAAAGCAACAGAAAGATTATTGGCTTTATCACTAATTTAGTCAATTTCTATTCTTTGATTTCTTTCCGTCAAACTAAACATCTGGCTTTTTGTTTTATCATTTCTGTGGTCAATTCTTTTAAGTTATCAACTGTAAGGATTTAAGATGTGTGCCCTAAAGAATGATATTCTACAACCTTATATATGAGATTAAGATGTGCCTTTCTTGTTATCCAAAAGAAATGGCATCTAGTTTACTCAATAGGTCAATTATCACTACCCACTAGAGAAGAAAATATGTGGGAAGGTTAGAGCGTTTTTTAGTATTTGTTTTCCTTTTTTAGATATAAGACTCTTCTTAAATCTCAAGTCTAAGCCGAAAACATGTAAATTTTGTTTTGCTCCCATGGGAAGGTTTAAATAGCAATCTGGAAGTTTTTGTTCACTGTAGTTAATTATACCAGCGAACTTATACCCAACAACATCGTGACTAAAAGATCTTTTATGGTGGAAACTGACGGGATTTTTCATGTCTCTATCTAGTTTGTATCATTAGTTCTATCTAAGTATATTGTTATCTAGTGTGGTTTTATGCCTTCGTGTTCAACTTGCTAATATATACAGTGACTCTTGATAATAACCGGAACACATCCTACATACATCCATTATGTAGTCCTAGCACTCGCATCTCCATATCCAAATAAATCTATGTGGGATGTGTTCCGGTTATGCATAAGTGATGTGTTTGATTTTTTTGGGTAACCATGGTTTCCGACACATTGGCCGACTAATCCACGGGGTTTGAACCCACCGCCACAGACTCAAACCAGGTAAAGCACTCCTTTTTTAGGAGGTTCGTGTGATCACTTCAAGGTTGTTTGCACCTGGTAGGAATTGAACTTGAGACCTCACACATTTTAGAGTGATAGAAGTAGAAAGACATTTCATGGTTTCCATCAAAACAGTTTAATGCATTTAACATGATTCTACTAAGAAGACTAGTATTATTCTAGTCTATTGTGTACCATTTGTTTTTTGAACGGCTAAATTTTCATTGATAGAACAACAAGAAGCTAGAAAAACAATAGTAATAGGGAAATCCATACAGAAACACCAAGGCTAAAATAGAGCACCTAAAACACATTTTCTAACGAAATTTACTCACCAAGAGTCTATTGTGTACCAGTGAGTTTAAAGCAAGTATGTTTTGCCATCATGTAAGACTTATGGAGGAGCAAACTATACCACATTGGTGGAGGTTGTAACCAAATATAGGTATATATGTACAATCATATAAACAATGATCACTTTAGATAATAATGTATTTTGTTGTTTGCTAACTTGTCACCGCGCTACCGCTACTCGGGTAGCGTGCTAACAGAGATACATTCAGTCTTATTTTTTTTAAGTTTTAATATTACTATCTCATTTATCAACTTTTTTTAAAAGTTTTAATATTACTATCTCATTTATCAACTCGAATGATTTGATCTCATTGTTTGTTTAGTTTACCATGACTATATATTTATTGAGAGTCTACCAAACAAATTAATCACTTTCTTGTTCTCTGTTATGAGACTTTGTGGTTCGCGCAACTAGCTTGATTAATATAGTTTGCAACACTTCACGTTGTGAACTCGTTGAAATTCCAACTTAACTATCTTGATTCTCAATGAATGTCCCAGCTCTAGACCTCACCAATATTGACAACATGAATAGGTAGGTTCCTTTTGAGACTGGTAAGTTATTGTTGTTAATAAAACGAATATAGCACATTTTCACCGATGTTCTATTATAAATGAGTTGGAAATTAGCCGATCCTAACTTTGACAATGCTCGGCTCGTTTAACATCAGAAAAAGTCGATCTCGAATGCGGCTATTACTTTTAAAAATATACGTTTTTCAAAGTATTTGAAAATGCAAAAACACTTCATGGTTAACTTTCCGGCAAAACAGTTTAATCCATTTCATATTATTCTACTAAGAAGACTTGTACCATTTCAGTCTATAATGTACGAGGGAAAATAAAGCAAGTATGTTTCGGCACCATAGTATGTAAGTGTGAACAAAGTATCCCACCATATCGGTGGAGGTTGTAACCAAAATTGGTTATATATCTAAAATCATATGAACAAGGGTTAGTTTAGATAAAAATGAATTTTGGCACATCTTAGAAGATACTAAAATACATTTCAGTCTTTATTTTTTGAAAAAGGTCATATTACATTTCAACTAATAATAAATGATATAAGTTAAATAAAAAAGATGAAAAAGGTCATATTACATTTAAACTAATAATACATGGTATAAGTTAAACAAAAAAGATAACGTTAAAAGGTTCCAAAGCCACAAAACCAATTACTACTTCGGTGATGGTTTTTGGGAGTCGTTTAAGATTTATTATTCATTTTTTAATATAACTATATGATTATCCGCATATAGCGTTAAAGGTGAATAGTAACATTAATTTATTTGTGTAGTCTGTTTACGTACATATAGGTGTCGAGTAAGTGAAAGTGAAAAAAATTAGTGGTTTAAATTATAATTAAGTATTTAAATTTTTAATAAATTGCATTGTTTTTTATAAATAGATGTATGTTGTTATAACAACATTACTCATTTTTAAGTTTTTAAGTTTTAGTCAAATGTGTTTTCGTTTTATATGTAGTATAGATAATAATAACAAATTAACACATTGGTTCTACAAAAGGGCTCATCAACAATTTTTACAAAAAATTGCCACAATGTTTTGTGTAGGCATTTTGCTAAAAAAATCTAAATTTTTTAGATTTGATCAAATTGCAATTCAATTGAGTTTTATTAATTAATGAGAGTTCTATTTTGAAATCGAGCTCTCTTATATATCAATCAAATATGTATTTAAAATTATATCTTTTTGTGTAAATTTTTTTTTATTATTACGTTTTTTTTTGTACTTTGACATAGTATGTGCTCGTAATTAAGTGTCAATCATATATTCTAAGGAAACAAAACACCAATTTGACTCAATATCTTAAATTTTATTTATCGTGTAAATATTTAGTTGCAAAAAACGATCCATGTTTTATGGCGTATAGCGAGCTATGATAAGACACAAGACAACACATTAGGTCAAACACGTAAATCATGTAACTATGTTTAAAATCTCAACCTTAGACAACAAATTTTGAAAAACTTAAATCACTCATGCACCACATACGTCCAGTTTCCGGTTAATAAGTGCTTTGGAGAAATAGTTTATATGTTTAAACACAACTTGAGGCTACAAAGTCACACTAGAACAAGTGTTCCATCGCCGAAGGCTAGGTCCTTTGGTAAGGGTCAATCATCACTCAAAAAAATTGCACGCGATTGAGTTTCCTAGCTGATTTAAACCTTTAGGAGAGACAAGTTTTGAAAGAAAAAAGACACACGTTAAAAGGAAAACAAGAGTAAACATTGAGTCATATCCTTTTAGCATGTTCTTACCATGGTAGACACATGACTAAAAGTTAAGAAATGTATTCTATAAGCTAGATAAGAATTGTAATACAAAATTTTAAGAAAATCTGCATTCCAAATAAAATGAATATATTTAAATAATTTAACATCGAGCAATGAAAATTTCATGTCATTCACGAGCACCCCGAAAACCCTCCTTGACCCGCCTTTGATTTTTATTATTACCATGATTAACATTTAGATAAAAGTTAAAGTATAATGATTCAAACATATAATCGCTGGTCACACAAGTATTATTTCAAAACATGCAAGCGATTGTAGATACTAGATATGTAGTATAAAATGTAAAACGGGTGATGGAAGTATAAAAACACTTCACTGTTAACTTTGGAGCAAAACAGTCTAATGCATTTCACATGATTCTACTAAGAAGACTTGTACTATTGTTGTAGTGATCCCTCACTTTACGCAAAAACAAAAACTAATTACTTTAGTTTTACGGAAGAGCAAATTGTCCCTCATTAGTGGAGGTTGTAACAAAAAGTGAGTATATATGTAGAATCATATCAACAATAACTACTTTAGATAAAAATGAATTTTGGTGCTTGCCAACTTGTCACCGCGCTTCTTGTGTAGCGCTTTGATTTGATGGCAAGCATTAAAATACATTCCGTCTCTTTTTTTAGAAAAGGTTTCGTATTACTATCTCATTTATCAACTTGAATGATATGATCTCAGTGTTTGTTTAGTTTACCACGATTATTTATTTCTTGAGAGTCTACCAAACAAATCAGTTGTGAATTTAGCTTTCTTGTTATGTTACGGGTCTTTGTAGTTCGCGCTACGAGCTTGATTAATCTAGTTTGCAACACTTTACTTTGTGAACTCGTTCAAATTCCAACTTAACTATCTTGACTCTCAATGAATGTATGTTCGATATTAAAGAACTATAAAAGGTAGTCTTTTAGATTGTTATTGTGGTGAATGTATGCACGATAGCTCAAAACGATTCTTGAAATGATTAAGGAACTCATTTTTAACCATATTAGGATTTTTCACCCAATCTCCTTCCACTAGAACCCCTCGTATAGAAAGTTGATTTCGTTTCTTATTAAGAAT
>BQNB010122974.1:0-20180 GCA_026074375.1 Tanacetum coccineum
TTTGGATTTCAACTCTAAAGCCTTGTCTCTGGTCAAATCCTTGGTTCTTACAGATAGAATGGATGATTTAAACCAAACTCTTAGTGTCCTTCTAAATGGTATAATATACCCCATTCGAATCTTTGAAGAGCAGTTTCATACAAATATTCTATTCCCATCCTCTGCCCCAAGTAGCAAGTTTGATGATAGTGATTCGGCATTTGAAAAAGAGTATGTTGGGCCATCCATGACGGCTCATGGTGAAGTTAATGGTGAGGGAGATAGGGAGTCTAAAGATGATGACTCATCTTCTAGAGCCTCTGAAAGGTCGCCATTAGCGCAATATCCTAAGTTCATGTCTAGGGTTGCGGGGAGTTCTAGTCCTAAGGCTGATCCTATTTATGATAACATGAATTCTCTCTCCCCTCATGCTAACTTTGGCGACGGCTCTAACATGGAGTCTAAGTCAGATGGGACTTTCCCGCCTATCAGTTCTAATGGGATGCCTCCGCCTTCTCCTTATGACCAATACCCGGCTCAAAGTTTACCTCTAGTGGACCAGGTTGATCCTACTCAATTTTATAATGTGCATGAGCCTATGAAGTTGGATAATCACATCCAGGATTCAGTCAACTCTATACCTGATCTAAATGACCCTGTTATCCAGAATACAACTATGTCACAAGAGGATGTGGAGTTGGAGGCCCTAATCTTAAGTTTCCAACGTATCTCAGAAAATGTCAAAAAAAAGGTATGTTCCAAGGTGGATAAAAAGAAAAAACCAAAATCAAAAAAGAAGAAATTGATGGTAAGTCGCGAGGAATGTAGGAATGAATCAGTTCTAGAAAACATTAGAGCTCAAATTAGTTACACCTTTAAGCTTGATGCTTGCAGGAACACAACTAGGTCTTCTTGATCTTGTTGTTTTGTGATTTCGTAGGTGTTTTGAGTGTTTCAATGAAAGGAATTTCTCTAAATTGTAATGGGCTTGGTTTTGACAATAAAAGAGCTTGGGTTAAGGATTTGATTGGTAGCGAGGTATAACACCCCTATTTTTGAGATATAGCAGCGGAAGCTAATCTGGGGTATTATTTCATAGTACAACAGTCATAATCATAGAAAACAACTTAAAAGAGACATTTTTTTAAAAGATAAGTATCATAGTTTTTACAAACAGAGGTTCCAAAATCTACATGAAAACATAAAGTTTGAATGATAACAGTTTAGTTATCTTCAAGTCCGTGCCACTCCGTGCCATAAGTTGCTCAAATACCTGAGATAAACATGCTAAAAAGGTCAACACAATGGTTGAGTGATATTCATAGGTTTATGGTAAACAGTTTGAATACAAGTTCAATAGTGGGTTATGTTGTTATACACCCATAAGTGTAATAATTGCAATGAGTACAATTATTATAGAAAATAGTATTATTTCCCTAAGCTCATGCACCGAAACCTTGAGATAATCAATAATCACAATAAGTTGCCCCAACGGGTGCCTTTGCCAAACACCCGCATAGTGTTTCAAATGAAGTGCATTTGGTTACCAGAAAGTATAGGTACACCAACGGGGAAGCTCAGTCCCAAATAGATCTATTCACAGCATTCGCGCTTACTCCGAATATATCAGGATAGCATACAGTTGGAAAAATACTCGTGTAACACTCCCAAATTGGGCCACAACGGAATATGATATTTCGGGGGTATTATAGCACAAGATATGAGAACGACCATTATAAGGGTCGTTTAAAACTGATACATTGGATTTTATAAATGGTTCGATACAAAAAAAGCTCACGGGCTTAACTTGTTTATCTTGAAAAATAAAGATTTCATAACATAACAATATTCCAAAATGTAATGCATGCAAATATTTATGATAATGTGACTTCAAATGACGACCAACCAATGTATCCGTGACTTGTACCTTATAGACCTGAGAAAACATGTTTAAACTGTCAACAATAATGTTGGTGAATTTTAAGTTTATAAAGTTAATGAAGTGGATAGCAAGATTTCCCTGTAATAAAGTAACAAATACAATATCACAAAAATATATTACGAAATGCACTAAGCTTATGACACCGAAGCTAAACAATGTATGTATATCTAATACATATAAATGGCTTTGCCCAATGTGGATGTTCAACCCGTAACATCCATGAATCCAAATGGTATACGTTCGTCGTTTTCGGCCAACCAGTAAACTAGCAAGCGCTACTTGCCCGAACGGGGATGTTAATCCCAAATAGATCTATTCATAACATCCGCGCTCACATAATGTTTTAACCATCAAAATACTCAAGTTTTTTCCTTTCTAATGTTAAAAACTTGTTTGGGCGTAAGGAAAAATGCCTTCCAAAACAATTTTACTTTCCTTCAAATTTGTTTTTGCTTTTTATTACAGATCTTATGTCCAAAAGCTTCATCTGCCAATCCTCTTGACAGTGAGCCACTCCTTAGCTTTGGTACTTTTTTAGCATCAAAAGTTTCCAATTTCCCTTTGTCCCCCAGTGGATAACCTTTTCAACCACATGAATATATCTTGTCCTTCCTCTGTAATACATGATATACCTGCACGTATATTCCCCCATGTAACTACATTTTTCCCAAAGGTTCAATTCATAGTATTTTCTGAAGTTTTTCCCTTAGAAAGATTTTCAGCATTTGGTTTTCAAAATAAACATCCTTTAGTTTCAACCTACAATCCCTATTCGCCTTTTATCTTCAGCAAGTTCCCCCCCCCCTGATGAGTTTTGTAAAACCTTTTCTTGAACTAAACCACCATAATTTTTTTGATCAAATTTCATCCCCTGTACCCCAAAATTTTCCCTTAAGGCATTTTTCTTTGCAAAACCTGTTACACAACACCCCTCTGTGTGATTGCCTAACTCTAATGATTTTTACAAAATGCATATAATCATTTTTAAGAGTGAACTTTTCCCATCCAATTTATTGGGGTATTTTTAGTTTTTGAAGAGCTTTCAAAACCATTTATTATTCCCCCTTTAAACCTGAAACTAAATGATTTTACCATTTTTGATTCAACTTTTTTATTTTTTCTTAGGAATAATTTCATCTTTTCTCTTGAAACTGACCTTTCCCCTGGAAACTTCTTCAGTTTTTCTGTCCTTTTAGAAGGGTTTTTTTGTCTTCAAGAACACCCTTACCTGCTCTTTTTTAGTCCTTTGAACTTTCCTTCTTTCAAAATCCGCATAAGGCACAAAAAAAATGAATGAATTTAGATCCCATAAAACCTTTTTTTCAATAATTGGTCCTTATATCACATTAAACTCATTCCCCCCCTTTGAAATTCTTTTTTTCATCTTGTCGCCCTCCCCCTATTCCCCCTTTCAGAGTAAAACCAATCATATTTTCCGTTCTTACTTTATCCACTACAGAATCTAGTTTTTTTTTGATTTTTTGAAGAGCAGGACACCTTCAAATAGAACATCAAGGCAAAAATCCAATCCCCAATCCAATGACAATGAGCAAATATCAACTTCCAAAGTTAACAACTTCTTACATTCCTCATAACATTATCCTATCTCTTGCAATTGGTTTTTGGGCAAATTTTTTCAAAAGCAAACTCTTTGCAATCCCTTTTCCATCTTCCCGTCATCATCCTGTTTTTGTTTTTTCTAGTAATCTAAATTCTTTCATCAATAACCAAATTTCCCCTATTTTTCTTTCTTTGCACTTAAATCATTTGCCGTTTCTTGGAAAAATTCTTTATTGAATAGATTTCATCTTTTTTCAATGCACAATTTGGCCCCTTGCCTTTATCTTTTCTCATTCTTTTGCAAAACTCCCTTCTTAAAAACCAAACTTTCATAGCCAAAGTACTAACCTCAGGGAAAGTTTTGCACTAAGCCAGTACTAATGGTACCCCTAAGCAAAGTTAAATTAAGTGGCAAGTATCAAGCAAGTAAAAAATAACCTCTTGCTCCCCCTTTTTTTCACCAACTTCCCTTGATCTTCAACAAGCCCGTCAGTAACCTCCTTTCTATTAAATACATTAATTCTCTTCCTCCCTTTTACCTAGGGCAATACCTTCTCCCAAGTATCAAATCAAACTAAATCTTTTTGTGTTTTTTCTTGAATCCTGCATCCAAATGTGGAGGCACTTAAAGAAAAAAATTAGCATCCATGGTCCTTATTCGTCAATCAAACTCCTCACCCTTTGGAAAGAATCCCTCACACTTCTTTTTCTGAAAAACTATCGTTGTTTTTTCTCTTGTTCTAGTGTGCAGTTTGTCCTTGGGGACTTGCCACTTCTCTAAACTTTCCTTTACTCCTGTTTTAACCTACCTTTGGTAAGAGCAGCGAATCAATAAACCTTTCTTGGGTGTTTTTTGTTTTTTTAAGTAAATTCATTCTCTAAAGCTGCTTAACTTTAGTAAGTTAAACCTGAGTAAACCCAAAGATTCCATCAATCCATTATGTGACACACTACCCTTCAGCACGTCCTAGCTGAGTGAACATTTTTTGTAGAGGTGAGTCCATGGGGCATTGAGTCAGGCCTCCCTCCTGCAGTTAGACCGTTAGTTGTTTGTTCTTTTTCCTGAGAATGGGTGGTGGATAGAAGTTGGGAAGGAGTAATAACCTGGTGTTGTTTAGTGATTAGGAGGGTGAGTTATGTGATTACACTTGATGGAGAATGATATGTATGACAGGGGGTGCGGAAGTGGGAGTCAGTGGAGAAGAATAAAGAGAGATGGGGAGTCAGAAGATTTTTAAATTATATAGAGATTAATGGTTTACTAAAAAAATGTGATGGTAAGTAGCAGGAGTGGGTATTAGTTTAATTGTGGGGTTTTTTTGAAAAGTAACTCAATTTTGACCTTTTTTGTTAAAAAAAAAAAACTGTTAGTTAAATGCGATGATTTCTTTAAAATTTGAAATTAAGGGGTTTTATCCAAATGCTTTACCATTGCATCAAAGATGAAAATTTTGGAAGATGTTTAAAAGGTTTCTGTTGTTTTTTTTTGACAAGGCAAATAATACAGTGCTATATTGTTTCTAAACTGCTCCCCTAAGAAAAAGTCCACTTTTTTTTAGAACTTAAGCATTAGAAATTGTGTGAATGAAAAAAACCTCCCCATTGTGGGTTTAAAATTTTTTTAAACTTTTTTTTAAATGTAAGCTTTTTATTGCAGAATTCAGTTGCATAACCCTACTGAGAGCAAGTTCTCAAAATATCCTCTGTGTTTTGGGTTATAAAGGATTTAAATTCCACCAACGTCCCCTTAAGCTTTCAGAATGTCTTTTTCCTTTTAAGGATGCCTTTAAAGTTGGAAGGTATTGGACTTTTGGTCCCCCCATCCTATGCTAAGCAAATTTAGTTGTTTTTTTTACTTTTTTTCCTCCATAACATTTTGTGCTAGCAGTAAAAAGCTGTTTGTTTTTGTTTGTTTCTAAATATTGGTTTTTTTTGATAAATGAAAGAGCATCTAATTTGTTTTTGGATTTCTCTGTGAGGGCAAATAGTGAATTGGTTGTGTCCCCCCCCCCCCTAGCCCAATTTTTTTAGAAATTTTAATTGAATTTTTGAATGGAAACTCTGCACTTCCCTCGTGGTTTTTTTTCCCTCCAAGTATGCCACCTCGTGTTTTTGTTGGCCATTGTCCCCACAAAACTGCCAAATTAAGGCCCATTTTTGAATTTTTGAATAGAAGAGTTTTTTTTGATTTTACGGTTCCTCCCTTGGGAATATGTTTTTTGTGAGAAAAGAGTAATGGATATATTTTGGTAGAGTTAATTTTGAAAATTTTTGAAGAGAGTATTTTTTTAATGTTTTTTTTAAAGGTGTACCCCCCCCCACCCGGACCCTGAAGAAGATTTTTTTGTTTTCCGTAAACTTTGAAAGAAATCTTGGTTATTAGATTTATAGAAAGAACAAGAAAATTCTTTTTTCATTATTCCAAACCCTATAGCCCTATAAGCCATGGGGCGGTAAGGCAAGAAATTTAGGGCCAAAACCGGCTAAGTAATTAGGGGGAAAGGATAATTTTTTTATTACGGGTTTTAAACATATAAACGTCTTCCGAGCAAGACTAATAATTTAGCCCAACCCGCGGTACTAACTTTTAAAGCCCCGCATACTAAAAATGGTTATCAAGTAACTAACAATGCCCCCCCAGCATTAAACTAAGTATGCCCAGCACATTAACTAAACTTTGATAGAGACCCAGTATTTAACTTGAAAATTCCTCCTAAAGAACCTTTGTCCAAACCCACCAATTCTCACTTCTCTCTTTTCTGTTTTTTTATGCTCACAACATTTATCCCTCCTCAATTCCTTTTTTTTTTCCACAACAATTTTCACTCTTTCTGGTTTTTTTTTTTCTTCACACAAACTCTCTTTTTTTTTCCCTATTTTTTTAGCATCATAATTTTCTCTCCTATTCTTTTTTCTCCAACTGGTCAAACAACAAAATTTTGGTACAATTTCCAATCATTTTCCATTAGTTGTTAAAACTGTCCCTTCCCCACTTTCCAAGTTTGATGTTTAAACCTCTTGAGAGAGGTGGAATCATTGGGTACTTATTAATTAAGGTTTTTGGTTTTTGGCACAACAATCCACCCATAAACGATTTTTATTGATTCTTTTACCCATTTGTTCCGATTTGCCCTGAAAAATAGCCAATGCTTCAATTTGCAATTAATAATGATGGCCATTAAATAACCCATTACAGGTTTTTTATAAGTAAAAAAACTATCAACTATTAATGGATTTGTAAAAAGGTCTTTAAACCAGAAGCCGTTTTTTATTTTGGCTCCTTGGACCTAGCCCAATTCCTTTGAATGCCCCTGTAAGACCAATGGGGAACTGATGAACATTTTGTTTTGTGTGGAGATTAAAAACCAACCCACATTTAAAAGAATATCCATTGGCTTTCAGTAGTTTTTCCCCTTTTTTCTCAAAATAAAGCATCTAAGGACACATTTTCCAATCCCACATGGTTACTTCAACAGTATTTCTAAACCTAGCGAGTAATGAATTTTTTTTTTTTTTGTACCAGCAGTATTTAACTGACCTTCCAGTAAGTAGTATAAACTATGCTTTTCAGCAGTAACAAAACGTGTTATACTAACAGTTTAAACTCTGCCTTTAATAAACATGCAAACATATGAAACCTCCAAAATTCATCATGTACCCCATCCCCCCATCCACAACCCAATTCTTCAAAACTTATAAAATTTTAACTTAAAAACTTATAACTACCCAGAACTAACCATCTTGCCTCCTCCTGAACAAAACGCCAACGAATGATTGAATCCCAAGTCTAAATGTTAACCAAAATTAAGAAAATTGAACCTGCCTTAACATCAAAAGCCTTTTATTTTTTAAAAAGAATCTGCCAACATTGTCCATCAAGTGTGGAATCTCAAAGCACCTGGAATAAGCCTGTTTCCCTTTCTCATAAGGGCAAATCTCTTAATGAAAAGAGGTGGGCCTAACTCAATTATTGCCCCCTTTTGTTTTTTTGGATTGGAAAATATTGGAAGTTTCCTTTTTTTTACAATGCCAATATTGTCCTCCATTACAATGTTTATGATCTTTTGTGGTTTTCATAAAAATTTGAAACCATTAGTCCCCCCCACTAACATATTTTTGATTGTTGAAATCCAAACAAACACTTACCCACAGTTTAGTTTTGGCAGCCACACATATTTCCGGCCCTCTTATAGTAGAGAATACCACAAATTGTTCTCCCCTGCTTTCTTGCATTGCCCTGAAACTTCTCCCTGCCAAGAAAAGACAACCTTCCTGTTGTAGAATTTTCCCTGGTTTCAGATTTTTGCTTCTAAGCATAGTCCCCCACATCCTGAGTAAGCTTCCAGGTCAACATTGATGAACACCCCTAGGAATACCAAAGGCCAATTGGTTTTTTTTTTTTTTCCCCTTTTAGTACCTAAAGAATTCTCCTTCACAGCAATTAAAAATGGGGAGGTCTTTTTAACGTTTTACCCTAGAACCTAAAACCAAGCACAGAACTTGCAAACATAAATATCAAGGTTTTCCATAGAAAGCATCAAGTACATTAAAGAGCCAATCATAGAATTCAAATAAAAGAAAAATGTACAATTCACATCAGGCAGCTTCTTCCAAATCCTTGTCAAAAGGCTTTTTGCGTCCCCTCAAATTTGGAGTACTGCCATCTTTCACACTAGTGCAAAATCAAAACTTCCTTCAGAAGTCCCTCTTACTAACATTACTTATCCTGACCTTAAAAAATTAACCGTTCCCTTCTTGTTTGTTTGTTTGACCTTTGTAATCCAAGAAAGAAGGGTGACCTTCTCCTATATAAGTCCATCCTGAAAATTCTACTTTTTCCATAATGCCCTTAAATTTCAAATCACACCAAGAAACCTTCATTTGTGAACAAAAATTAATATCAACCCACATAAACATTTACCTAACAATGATAACAATTCCTTGGTCCTTTATTTTGAGAAGAGAGTCCCCCCCTTGTTCAATGGGGTTTTTTCCCTCTTTTCTGTATCCACTCCTCATAAGAAAAAGTAAGAATTTAAAGTTAGGCCATACCAGCCCTTTCTAGAGCCTGGTGTAAAAAAACAATACAAAGCCTTTTTACAACCTTGTAAACCTCTAGGAACTTAGGAAATCTACAAAAAAACGCTAAAGGTTTGAAACACATACACCTCCTCATCAATTTAATGCCATATACAAAATGCATTACTTTTACATCGCATATGATAAACTATGAATCCCATATAAGAAAGCAAAGGCCCAAAAAGGAACAGTTCCTAAATTGGCTTTCCACCTAGCCACAAGATGCAAAAACCTACCATCATAGTCTATCCCGTTCCCCACTTTTGCCTCAAATGTCCCTTAGGTTATAAACCAACCTAGGCCTTATTTCTAATACCACAGCCCCTCTTTTTAATCCTGGCCTGTATTTCCCTGTAACCTATTTATCCCCAATTTTTCCCTTCTTCCCCCATAAGGCCCCCAAATCTAACAGAAATCCATAACCTTTTTTTTTGAATCTTGAGTTGCAATTAGTTCTGTTCCCTGGCAAAAAGTCCATCTAACTAACTTTTCCAATCTCAAGGCCCTTCCAATATCTCCTTGGGTTTCCATTTTTTTGAGATTAGAAAGCAAGCAACGGGCCAATGCTGGAAATCCTTGTGAAATATTTTCCTCCGCTTGCCTTTTTGAATATAACTTATAAAATCATGGGCCCTCCATTAAACTATTTGTTCCCTTGGCGTACCTTGTTTGAACTGATGAATTTTATTGGAGTTCACCAAAGAAAATTTTGAGTATAGGATGAAATAAAAATGTTAAGGATCACCTAATAAACCCGAACAAAGAAAGCTTCCGGTCACCCTCCTAAAGAAACAAACAAAAAGTGTAGCTCGAAAGACCCAATGTGTTAAGTTAATGTTTTTTAATTATGTTAATAACGGCAAGAATGTTTATAAAAAAAAAGCCCAAAAAGAAAGCCCTTCAAAAGCAAATCCTTATTTTTTAGTAAAATAAATTTTTACACCTAGTTTTGTTAGTCAAAATTAGGAGAGCTTTTACTTTTCAATTAATCACATTTTTGTTCATCTTAGGGGTTTTTTGTAGCAAACTTTTGTTTTGTTCATTTCATAAAAAAGTTCTTTTAAATGTTTAAATCTTTTCATTTTTGCCATTGGATCTTGTGTTTTTTTTTTTTCATCTTGGGAATGATCTAAGGAATCCTAAAAAAAAAACAATTGGATAAATCAATAAGCTACAAATTTGATGTTATTTTTTGATTTTAGTTATTAGGTAATTTTTTTTTTTTTTTATTTTTTTTTTTTCTATTGATTTTAGGAGAAAAAAAAAAGGAGTTTTTTTTTTTTTTTTTTTTTTTTTTGTTGAAATTAATTGTGTTGTTTTTTTGTTTTTTTGATTCCTTGATTCCAAAGAGGTTTATGTTTTAATCTTAATATCATTTACAAAACCATCTTGTTTACCAATCAACGAATCTCCCGTGATTATTTTTTATTGTGTACCCCTTTCTTTTGGTTCCGAAAAGTTTAAAAAAAAACGTGGGGGACGAAAACCGAGTTTGGATCGAACAAAAGGGAAAAGACCGAACGAGGGGGAAGAAGTTCTAGTACCCAATCCGAACAAGCCAAAGAAAAAAAAGGGGTCTTTTTGTTTTTTTTCGTGTTTTTTTTGCTGCTTTCAACGCGAACGAGGGCCAAAAAAGAACTAGACGAATCCCGAAACGAGTGGAAAATACAAGGTTTGGAATCGAACGAGCGAACACTCGTGGGTGTGGTGGATCCGAAACGAGGGGGAAAAAAGAATGATCCGAACAAGCGACCGAACAAGGGCGGTTTTTTACGAGAACGAGGGGATCGAACAAGCGTATCGAAAACAACACCGGATCGAATTACGAGTTTTTTCGAAACGAAGGGATCGAACCCTAACGATCGAAAAACTAGGGGAAAAATCCAACGAAAGTGATTTTTCGAACAAGGCGTTCGAACGAAGGGATCGAAAAGCTACAACGAAAATCCATCGAAACTAAACGATCGAATTCGAGTGATTTTCGAATTTCCAAGCGATCGATCCTAGAGTTTTCGAACCCTAGTTGTGCACGAAATACCCGAACCCCAAAATTTTATTTTTTGGTCCCCGCGAACGAAATTTTTTTTTTTTTTTTTTTGAAAAACTCCCTGTCACGAAAAAGGGTTATATCCAGTAAAAACCGGCCATAAACTTTTATTTGAATCCGTAAAGTTCCCCCCCGTTTTTTTTTAGGCCCGTGAACCCTTCCCAAATCGAAGAGAAAAAAAGAGACAATCCAAAAGGCTTCCTTTTTAGCAAAGTTTTAAAGGATTTTTTTCGGAAGCCCAAAAAAAAAACAAATCGTTTTTAATCTATGATTTTTTTTTATTGGATGTTTTTTTTTCAGTTTTTTTCAAGGACCGAACTAATAACTCCTAATTTGTAACCGACTCAGAGCCCATCCCTCTTAAAACCAAAACAAAAATTATCCAAACAACAACAAAATCAAATAAACTCAAAACTCCAAAAATCAAAAACAATTGCATCCAATCACTTCCCCCCGAATCAGATCATTACTAAACAAACCTTTTATTTCAAATTTGCATCCAATGAAGAAAACAAATATTCTGCAGGTAACCGAATACCTCAACACCGTCCAACCACTTATGTTGGTTTATGAAAAAAGGGTGACTACGATTTCCCCTGGAAGATTCCGTAACACCAGTACAATTTTTTTCGATGCAAACCCCAAATGGGCACAATAATGGAATCTATCCAGAATGGGGCCCTCAACAACCCTTCAACCTCTATGATTCAACTGATTCCCCTCCCCAACCTACTGATTTCGGCTTTGCTTGTGCCTGACACCGAGGGAGAAAACCTTGATTTCTGAATTAAGTGAAGAGGAAAAAAACAAACTTGAGATGGCTGAATACTTCCAAGCTGAAATCAATTCTTAGTCAAGGTCCCCCCTTCCCAGAACAAAACATCTTTTCCAACAACCTTCAATCAAACACAACTCAAAGGAGATAAGTAAGTTAATGTTGGAGATGCTCAATGCAAAGGATCAGGGTAGGACTATTTCAACAAAGAAGGAAAAGATTCTATGTTTTATCTTGATGAGTAAATGAAAACGCTTTTCCGTGCTATTGGAAACGAATTCAATTTTCATGACTACCTTTTGTTGGCTTTTTTTCCACAACTATTGTGGAATGAACATAAAGGATCTTTAACTCAGGCATCAATAATGCCAACGCATCAAAAGAACACCAAAAGTTTTGTCAACAACCTTCCTGGCTTTTTTAATTGGGGTAAGTAAGTACCTATTGTCAAAACCAGAACATGGATAATCCTTTCCACCCACCTTAAATGTGTTTCAGATCTTATACTCCATCTCAACGCCTATTGAGCCTTCAAATGCCAAAAAAGACTTCTCAAGAAACAGGGACATCCTCAAGTAAAATTAGTTTTGAATCCAACCTTGCCTAATAGTTCCCTCACACAAACCAACAACCCCTGCACCTCTCTTTCATCACCCTCAACTCCTAGTCCCCAACCGAACTGCTAGTCTCCCCAAATGACGCGAATTGGGATGGCCACTATGAACCTTCAGATTGCTAAATCTCTTTTTTTTAAGTGTTTTTTTTTTCCAAAAAAGTCAGTATTTTTTTCCACCCACCAACAAACCACTTCCGGACTTCCTCCAACCAAGGAACTACATTTCCTACGATTGCGCAATTGAGGGTCCCCACAAATATGTAACTGAAAACAACTTCAAGGAAGGAAGGCCTTCCAGGTAATGGGTTTTTAGGTAATACAGTTGCTTTACGAGGCTAAAAAAGGTTGGAATTATGTTAACAACTGCAAGAGAGAAGGAACATGTTGCTAGGCCAAGTGTAAAAAAAACCAAGAGAAAGATGGTACTTCTTCAGTACTTCAAAGAAAAAACGATACTGATTGGAAGCTTAAAAAGAGAAAGGAGCTGTTTAGAATGCTGAAAAGCGCCTGAACGCATTTCCCCTCTCTGAATTACGAACTGCAACCGCAACCTTTATGAATCAACCTCAGGCAACTGAACTAAACAAGACAACATGTGTTTTTTTTTTTCAAGGCCAATCAACGAGTAAATGCCATATGGACCTCAGAAGCGTAGATTGAAAGGCCACAATGCCTTGCTTGTCCCCGCTTTCATGGCCAACTTGTACCATCCACTATTGGGCCAACCCAACAATCCTAGTACAATGAGAGGTAAAAAGTAACAAGATTTAGTTTCAATGGTAATCTGAATTTCTGGATGCCCAAAGGAAAACCCAATATAAAACGCGGGCTGAATTTTCGTGCGAAACGTCTTATCAAACTTTTGTAAAATAAAAGTTCCTTTGGTTTTAAAACAAGTGAGAATTAGGCAAACGAATGAAATAACTGCAGCTTACATTGCTTATGGTATTATAAACTGGGTGGGGACCACTAAAATCCATCTCTCCAAGTTCCTAATTATGTTTGAAAAGGACTTCAAAGCCACAAATAAAAGTGCACCTAAGTTCCTCAGTAGGAAACTAACCAATTTTATATTTTTCATTAGATTGGAGGTTTTTAGAATTTGCCCATTTCCGGCATCAATTCCCCCATGACCAACATCCGCAACCCAACGAAAATGGTGGGAATCTACTCCAAAAGGTTCAACGGACAACCCAACCCACTACTCCCCCCAATCCACTGAAATGAATTATTTGATGTCCCCAAAGCTTCACCAGTTTGCTTGCTTAACAAAAGCCTCTTTCAACGAAGTCATGTTTATGGACATCGCGGTTGAAATCACCAGAAAATTTTCCGGGACATTTGAATTAATTGGCTCCGGAAAAAATCGAGTCAAAGGCTTACCCATGCTGAAAAATATGACAAAGACCATTTTGTGTCCATCTGTCAGCCTAGTTAAAAAGGCAAGAAAAACATCCACAATTCCACCTAAAGACGGAAAAACACCCAATTACTGAAAGTTTCTCGCATACAACCTAACATTTATTGAGGCCTCTTGCGGACTTAAATGAGAACAGAAAAGTATCAACGGAAAGAAAGGTATGTTATTTGGTAGATTAATTGGTGGATTTTACCCAGAATTTGGTTTTGTGTTTAAAAGATTTTCTTTCGAACAAAGGGACGAAACTCCCTCATGGCGTTGAGAAGGTTTTTTAATTGTGAAGACCTCCAACGATCCCCTAAATGCCAACATGTTTTCGCTTCCCGTCAGAACCAGATTAAATGAACCCGTAAAGTTATTGGTTGAATAAGAACTCCCTCGACCGGATGGTTATTTTTTTTGAGAAGTGGTTTGGTATTTTCTTCCATGAAACGATCGTACAAAACCTCGGTCCCTCCCCACAACAGATTGGGCCATTGTGTCGAAAGACGGAACCGAACTCCCCTTAAAATGGGAACTGCTTGCCGTTTAAACTATGCACATCTTTTTGCGAAAGCCCCCTTTCCCCACTTGTGTCCTATGGGCTGAAAGCCTTGTAGCCCAACTGCGTGTTTTTTTTTTAAAAACTCTAATCGATCCTCTTGGTAAACATAACGCTTTTTCACGGAAAGGACCTAAATTTTATTAAACCTGCCTGAAAGGAAAGAAACCTAATCCTTCCAATACTTTTTCGAATGTATTTTGGAATTCTCCTTGTCTATCCCCCCAATGACTACATGGAATTGTTTTTTTTTGGTTAAACCTCAAGGCGAAAAGCAAATAAAAATTGGTTTTTATATTTTGATTTGGCCTTTTATTGCACCCCACCAAGAAAGGCGTAACCGGAAATATACAACAAAAAGAAACCGCGCCAAGATTCAGGAAAACCCGTTCATGTTGGCCTATCGATGAAAACTTACCGAAAGGATTGGACGTCTGTTTCAAACCAGTTTTTTCAGCCCCTCGCACCTCAAACAAATGACCCTTCCCTGTGCCAAACAGTAACAGAACTCCGAACTTTACTGCTTTAACATCAGGACGCAAGCCCTTCTGCCACTAGTAAATAAAAAGAACCCAGAAACCCAATCCTAGTGATTCCCTCCCCTACAAAAGAAACCGTTAGACGATTTTTTTGTTTTCCAATGGTTTTTTGATTGAATTGTGAGGTTCCCGTTTCCCGAATTTTTTCCTCCGTTTTGTGTTTTTCCCGATTTAACTGTTCCCCGGTAAATGGTTTCCCTTCCCTGCCACCGGCACGCCCGAGAATTGCCCCATAGATGGTTCACCTTCCACAACAGTTATCTCAGAAGGCGCTCATGCAGTTACTGAAAGCCTCTTACCTCATCAAGTACCTCTACCAGACACTAGTGATTCTGATGTTGAAACACTGTTCGATCATGTTGACAGTAATGTGTTTGATACCTATGATGCTCCTGAAACCGATTCAGAGGCATCTCATTCCAACTCTGTCAATATCGATGTTACTCCCAACAACCAATTACCTCACGTGCAAAAGTGGACTCAAGCACATCCGCTTGAAAACATTATTGGGGATAAAGATCGACCTGTCTCTACCAGGAAACAGCTAGAAACCGACGCGATGTGGTGTTTCTTCAATGAATTCTTAACTCATGTTGAACCAAAGACTTACAAGCAAGCCTTAGAGCACTCGTGCTGGATTGAGGCTATGCAGGAAGAAATTCATGAGTTTGAACGTCTAGATGTATGGATACTTGTACCCTGTCCAGATAATATTCTTATCATCCCGCTCAAATGGATTTTCAAAATTAAGTTGGATGAATATGGAGACGTCTTGAAGAACAAAGCTCGGTTAGTGGCGAAAGGATATCGTCAGGAAGCTGGTATTGATTTTGAGGAATCATTTGCTCCGGTTGCTAGATTAGAAGCGATCAGACTCTTCATTGCTCACGCAGCAAGTATGAACATGGTCATCTTCCAGATGGACGTGAAAACCGCCTTCCTCAACGGCGAACTGAATGAAGTTGTCTATGTTAGTCAACCAGAAGGATTTGTAGATCCAGAGCATCCATCGCATGTGTACCGACTCAAGAAAGCTCTCTATGGGCTTAAACAAGCTCCACGTGCGTGGTATGACAAGCTATCAGCGTTTCTAATCAAGTCAGGATTTACAAAGGGCGTGGTCGATCCAACTCTGTTCACCAGGAAAGCAGGCAAACATATTCTACTGGTACAAATATATGTAGATGATATCATCTTTGCCTCTACCAATCCCAAAGCATGCAAATTATTTGCATTTGAGATGAACTCAACTTTCAAGATGTCGATGATGGGACAAATGTCATTCTTTTTAGGATTACAAGTTTCTCAAAGTCCCAGAGGCATTTTTATCAACCAATCCAAATATGCTCAGGAAATCTTGAAAAAGTTTGGTTTTGACACATGCACACCCATTGACACTCCAATGGCGGAGCGTCCCGACCTTGATGAAGATAAGGGAGGAAAGCTAATTGATCCTACACGATTTCGTGGTATGGTTGGCTCCCTTATGTATCTTAGTGCATCTAGACCTGACATAGTATTTGCTGTTTGTATGTGTGCACGATACCAGGCTAAGCCTACTGAAATGCACCTTACTGCTATAAAGCGGATCTTTCGATACCTTAAAGGAACCATTCACATGGGTCTGTGGTATCCGAAGGACTCCGGCTTTGAACTAAAAGCTTTTGCAGATGCTGACTATGCAGGATGTCATGACACACGGAGAAGTACTTCTGGTTCAGCTCAATTTCTTGGACATCGGCTTGTTAGCTGGTCATCCAAAAAGCAGAAAAGTACTGCCATCTCCACTACAGAAGCTGAATACATCGCCCTATCAGGATGCTGTGCTCAAATCCTCTGGATGCGCTCTCAACTACGAGACTATGGATTTGCGTTCAACAAAATTCCGATGTATTGTGACAATCAAAGTGCTATTGCTCTATGTTGTAATAGTGTTCAACACTCGCGTTCCAAGCACATTGATATTCGTCACCACTTTATCAAAGAGCAGGTTGAAAAGAAAGTTGTTGAGTTGTATTTCGTGGAGACAAAATACCAACTGGCTGACATATTTACGAAGGCATTACCGAGAGAGCGCTTCGCGACACTCCTCCCGCTGCTTGGAGTGAAACAGATGTCACCAGAGACTCTGAAGGAACTACAAGATGAGTCTGTCTCTGAGTAACCAAGTGTTTCACATTGTATCATGTATATTGTATTAAAAAAAAAACTTAGTGTAGTATGGCTTGCAGTTATTTCAGACTGTAACCCGGTCTTAACCCAGAGATTTAGTGTACGTTTCAGTGCATTATTTCTTTACAGACAAGAAGTTGTCTAAGCCCCGAACCATTTTTCTCATAAACAACTTGTTTTATCAAACATGTTCGGGTTAACCAAATCAAACATTGACACGGGTCATTGTTTGAGGGGGAGAATCAGTATTTCTAACAGTTGTTGCAGGTCAAAAGGACGCACTGTTGCTGATTCTATTACTGAAAGATTGACACGACCAAACGCTTACAAGGTCAAGACAGATTGCAGTATCATTCCTGTCTGGTAAATGGTAAACTAAAGTCTTGGTTTCAATTACTCACATTATCTTTGTCAATTTCACCTCACTCCATACTTTTGAGGGGGAGGTTTGAACATTTTTAAGCCCATCTAGATCAAAACCATTCACAAGTTTCTTACTTTTGATCGGGGAGAGAATGTGACTAAAAACATGTAAAACGGATAATTAATGATTCGATTGATTCAAAATGCTTAGTCCTATCCACGCTGTGGGCTAAACATCATTCGATTATCGACGCACATGTGTAGGGGGAGCATAAGTGTTCATATGATCAAAATGTCAAGTGTACCAAAAGTCAGTGTTTATACACAATAATCTTGATAAATTAGCAAAGAATCTTTTGTTTTCATGTACGTGAAAGTGATCTTATTGGAATGCCTGAAGAAAGAATGTTTGTAGCCACCAGGGTATTCATATGAATGCTCAAGCCTGGTCTTCGGACTGCGCCCTACTAGTGAAGAGGAATTCCATAAATGTAATTGTACAAGTTTGGATTTCCCAAGGCACTTCATATCTTCGGGATATATTCAAAACACATCATCAGAAGCATATCTGATTTAAACCTTTCGTTTGTGCCCCAAACAAATTCACAAGACATCGAATGTTTTTCAAATCATATTTGCCACAGGCCTTCTACGTACATAATTTTATATCAGAAGTAAAACGCTGAAAAAGGAATTGTACTGTAAAGTCAGCAGATAAGTAAATTCTGAGTACAAGACTCCCTTTACCATTCTATTAGTAGAAATTACTTATATGTGTTAGTCTTTCGGACTATCTGGTCAAGAAACGGCGAACATTAGGTGATCTGATACTTAGGTATATAGATGAACTAGCATGTCACGTCCTAAAACCTGTCAAGAAGGTTCTATTAAAAATGAATCTATCTGATCAACAGGTGCCGTATTCATACTGTAATCATTGATCCTCACGTAATCGAGAGGTTAAAGTAACCGACCAATGAGTTACTCTATACTCTGGTCCCTTCAAATATAAAACCTTGTGTGTTCATCAAAATGTTTATTCCAGAACAACATAATTTGGAATTTTACTAACAAATGTTTTTGTTGGTGACTAAATTGTTATATCATGGCGAATGACGACTCAAATTTTCCGATGCAACCACATGCTCAACATCATACCACAGTATCTGAAGTAATTCAAGAAATTTTTCATACAAGGCATCCGCACAATCTCTGAGAAATCACTGTCTTCTTCCAAATTCTAAAATTACAATGATTTGGAAGAAGAGACAATTCATCAAATCTTAATAGAGATTCCAACAGATAGAGCATGTGAGACTAAAGATCAGCGTATGGGCAAAGTCCTAAGTGAAAGGATATTCACAAAGTAATTCAGAAGAAGTAAAGCTTAAACAGTCAAAGATCAAGATCAAGTCAACACATCAAATTCTGAAGATCCTGATCAATGTGTAAACGTTTGAATATCAAAGCACAACAAGTGAAGTACCCTATCACATCGACTAAATAGAAAGCACGAGTGAGCTTCTCCATGACATCATCTAGGGGGAGATTGTTTAGAATCACATAAATGGACCCAAACAAAGAAGCTCGGTACTCGAAGTTACAAGACAAAAGTCTAGCTCTAAAGGACTAGTTATTTTAATGGTTTATTTATTGTAATAAGGGCCAAGATGTCAAAAAGCCCAAAAAGAAAGCCCCACAAAGCAAATCCATATTAGTAAAATACACCTAGTTTAGTCATAAGTTAGTTAGCATTCTTCCATTTCAATTTTTCATATTAAGGTTTGTAGCCTCTCTTGTTTTCTTTCAATTAAAGTTCTTAATGTTTTAATCTATTGTGCCATTGATCTTGTTCATCATACAATTGAATGATCTAGGGATCCTACAACATGAAAAAGAATGAATACTTAGGGTAGAGATATGGTTTCAAGATTATGATCTTAAGGTAGAGAAATTAAAATAACAACTTAAATCCGGAATTAAAAAGTGTTGTTAAGGAAAGAGATGAATTGAAACTCAAGATTGAAAAATAGGAATGGGTCATAAAGAATCTCACTAAGATACTAAATAGTCAGATGAGTGCTCATGATAAAAATAGATTAGGGTTTGGCACACAAATGGATTTTTTTTTTTGTTTTGAAAAAATTTTTTTTGAGTATAAATTTTGAAAACTGTTAGTGAGAATAGTTTGACTATTTTTGAGGTAAGGTCTAGTGATGATGAGAGCACACTAGCAAATAATAGGTTCACTAAATCAAATGAGTATCATGTTGTTCCCCCTCTAATTACAGGGAACCCATTAACTCCAAGAGCTGATATATCATTTGCAGGACTAGATGAGTATGCTTTTAGAAATAAAATCATAGAGTCTAAGACAACTGAAACTAACAAGACTGTAGGTACCACAAATGAAGCAAATGAAGCAACTATAATAAAACCTAAGTCTGTCAATGAAACAGTTGTGTCTAAGTCAAAGGTAAATAGGGATGAAGTCATCATTGAGGATTGGACCTCAGATGATGAGGATGATGTGTGTGCTGACAAAACTGTTAGTTCTGTTAATGTGACTCAAGCTGTTAGGAGTCAAGCTGATAAAAGTGGTCAAACTTCACAAAAACAAGGGATTGATTTTAAGAAAGTACATAAAATAAAAGCTTGTTTTGTTTGCAAAAGCACTAGCCACTTAATAAAAGACTGTGATTTCTATGACCAAAAGAATTCTAAACCTAGGGTTAAGAATGTGGTCAATACTGGGAAGAGGGTAGTCAAACAAGTATGGGATTATGGCAAAAGGGTAAATCACCAAAACTTTTAAATTTTTTTAACATATCCTCATCCAAAAAGGACCTTTAACCCATCAGCAGTACTAACCAGAGCAGGTTTAGTTAATACTGATAGATCAAATGATAGTACTGCTAGGTCTATTAGTACTGGTAGGCCTGTTAGTAATGCTAAGCCATTGGCCTCAAAAATAGCACAAACTAATAGTGTTATTAGACCAAATCACCCAAAATTAGACATTGTAAGACCAAAAGCCTCAAACTCACCAATCAAGAGGTCTTACTTCACCCAACCAGTTTATAAACCCAAAGGCTTAAAACCAGATGTGAAAACTTTTGGGATTAAAAACATGACTACTGTTGGGAC
>BQNB010122975.1:2186-20180 GCA_026074375.1 Tanacetum coccineum
TGAAAGATTGTAGAATGATCAACCCTTAACCTTATAATAAAAACCCATTTTACCTTTATAAACTTGTTACTCCTTAGCTCTAGTGGTGGAAATGTGTATCCTTGCCAAGTCTATGAGAGAATACTCGTCATGACCGAGCAATTGAGCAAATTAGTTACATGTTACCATATAGATTAGTTGAGTGATTTGAGGGTTTTCAACTACCAATTTCATTAGGTGTTTGGTTGTGTACTTGTAATAGATCAAATAAATGCTTAAACGGAAAAATCCTTGGGGATACATTTTCATAAACTTCTAAAGGCTACTTGAGGACAAGTAGGATTCAAGTAGGGGGATATTTGATGACATCAAATAACGTTACTTTTATAGCATTATTTATCCCATGTAAATAACCCATTTAGTTTAATTCTTGCAAAGAATTGTTACTTAATCATTTATATTTAAGAATTGCAGTAATTATGGAGTACTTGGTGAAGATTAGCAAAAAAGCACGCATTCTGGAGCTTAAACGAAGACATTTAAAGATTATTGTTCTGACATCCTATACGCCGTATCCATCAAGGAAGATACGGCGTATCTGTGCCTGCACTTCACTAAAGACCACAAAGGATCAAGGATCAATACGCCGTATCCAGAGAAGACCAATACGCCATATTCAAGTTATGGAAATAAAATATTATGAAAGATATCAAACGTGGTCCCTACTCTAAGAAACCCTTGATACGCTGTATTGACCTCAGTCAATATGCCGTATCGACCATATTCCAGACCTTATAAATAGAAAACTTAAAAACAGGTTTTCAGTGTGCTAAATCATATTTTCGATACCTAAATCATAAAATTCGATTTTCAGAAGAGAAGAGCAGAAGAGGTCTTGCAACGTAATTAATTCCATAGGAAACAACTTGTAATCTCCTATACTATTGTAATCGTTCGGTTTTTGGTATCATTAGTTAACTCGGGTAGTTTACCATGGCTGAATTATTACTTTTGTATTGATTATGACGTTTGAAGGCTAATACCTTCGGGTATTAGCCATTATTATAAAGATCTGAATATTTAGTTTATTTATCTCGATTGCTTAATTTATCGTTGATTGCTTGTTTATGTTTATCAGTTTATACGTGTTTACGTGCTTTTGTATGCGACCTATCATTCAACTGGATCTAGTGATACGGACCAAGTAATCTAGATCCATATAGTGATTTATACATCTAGACCAATAGGATAACAAATAATAACCTATCTTTGCTCTTAGATTGTGAGCTTAGTTAGACCAATAGGTGACCCTTGGAATCAACGAGTACGTTCTTAATTAATTGATAAAGACTTGGTTAGTGAACTACTAGTGTATGAATTGCCTTTAAGCAGTAAGTGTGTAAAGTCTCTATGAGCTAGGGTTTAACAAGATCGCCATTGCTTTAATCCCTAAGATAGATTATAATCTGCAAATAAGGATGCTTTATGCGGATACTTTATGCGGATACGTTTAATTGTGACAGAATTCTACGTATCTAAAGTGTCTTAAGGAAGAAATACTTCCTAAGTGTCCATTAATGATTATTGCGCCTCCGATATAAGTAATCATTGCACTAAATAAACAAACCAACATTCTGATTAGATTAATAATGGTCAATATAGTTTTCTTATATTTGGCTAGACCGTAGGGTGGGGGGGGTGGGGGGGGGGGGGGGGGGGTTTCTTTTAACTCTTTAATTTTGCTTGCGTGTGTTTTAGTGTCTTAAGTTGATTTTAGTCACCACAAAACCCGTGCCAGTCTCTCAGGCTGAAAACCCCCTTATCTGTTAGATTTAGGATTAACATAGGTTTAGCATAGGTTTAACATAGAATAGAATTAACTTAGTTTAGATAACCAAAATATTAATAAATTAAAAGATTGTTTCTCGCTCTTAGTGATCGACACCCTACTTACCATGAAACTACCACCGATCGGGTACACTGCCCGTTAAAGTGTTGTTTTTGGTTAAGTCGGAAAAATATAAATTTAAAACTTGAAATCATAAAATTAACACCACACAACGACACATCATCATCCATTTTTGTAAGTCATCCATTTATCTTAAATCGTGTACTTTTATGATCTACATAATGCATAAATATAAGTTGTACAAACGGATTATAAAAATTAAGGTTTTCAAACTACTTGAACCTTAAAAGGTTTATGATATGTTTCGAAAATAATAAAAAAAAAGGCATGGAAAGTGTAGTTTTGTGATCGTGGTTATTTTTTTATAATAAAATCATAACTTTATGCTTATTTGGTATTCGGCTTAATAAATAAGCTTTTGGAAAGCTTATTGGGCTTATATTTGGTTCGGCCCACAAAAGAAACAAAAGGGAAATGTTGTTTAGCTTATTTCAATTCGGCTTATATATTTTCTAGCTTATTTCGTGACTTATTTGATAAGGACAAAGTGTTGAGCTTATTTGGGTTAACAAATAAGCCCAAATATGCTTAACGGGCTTTTAAGTCGCGTCCCACAACCAAAAGCCTAAACCATGAGCTTAACCCATAAGCCACATGGTTTGGATTATGTGTCTTGGCTTATGATGGCTTATTGTATTATTCGAAACCTGAGCATATTTGATATCTTTTTGGCTTACAGAGCCTTAACTAATGGCCGAACTAGTTAAAGAGATTCGTGACCAACAAAAAGCCCAAACCCATGGCTTAAGTCCCCCACAAAGCGTATTGGGTTGTTGTATTGGCTTATTGATCTTATCGAGTAGCTTACTAAATAAGTTGATGCTTATTTACTAACGATTTGCTTATCGGACTAAATGGATAAGCTTTAAACCTATTTATTTGGTTTAACGGGCCACAACCTAATACGAGACAACACACCACGACTTTAAGACCACGGTGTAGCTTATTGGATAAGCTTGTGTATAGCTTATTTGATAATATCCGAACTTGGATACTAATCGTTATATATTTTATACTTTTTGTTTAACGGATCATCTAATTAGGCTTATTGGGCCTAAAAGCCCAATAAGGATCCAAAAGGGTTTTTGGACTAGTTTATAAAGAAATTTTGATAATATAGAGATTGTGTTTGCGAAATGTAAGTTGAAAGTGATTTAAAAGATTGTTTTTTTAATAAAGTCTACGACTTTGGAAAAACGTGTAAACACGAAAGGTCATACGAAATTTTTATATATTCTTATACTTAGAAAATAATAGAAAAACGTTTTATGATCAAGTATTTATAATAGTTAAAAGAGGGAATGAGTATGATGCCGAACAATAAATATATATATAACTATAATATATATATATATGTATATATATAAATATATGAATATAAGTATAAATATAAATATGTATGTAAATATATACATACATATATATAAATATAATATATATATAATATATTATATACATATATAATATATAAACAAATATAATAAACTATACATATATATATATTATAACATATATTATATATATAAATTAGTTAAATGTGAAATGGGTAAGATGCCCGAACAAATATATTTTATATATATAGTATAATATATATATAAACATATATAATAATTATTATAATGTATGTTTATAGTATATATATGTATAACTATAAATATATAAAGTATATATAAATATATAAAAATATATATATACATACAAACATATATAATATATATATAAATAGAATATATATATATATACTTCCAATATATAATATATATATATTATATATATATTTTGCGACGCTAGCAACGTTGGAAAACAATTACATGAAAGTCATAAGGCTAAAAACATGATTTCTACTTCTAAATGTTTAGAACTTTTGCATATGGACTTGTTTGGTCTGTCGGCCGTCCAAAGTTACGGAGGCAACTTCTACACTTTGGTCATCGTTGATGATTATTCAAGATACACTTGGACAAGATTTTTAAAACATAAAAATGAAGCTTTTGGTCACTTTGAAATCTTAAGAATCAAAACCAAAAGGGTTGCCCTATTATTTCAATACGTACGGATCATGGTCGGGAATTTGATAATGAAGTACAATTCGGAGCTTTTTGTGATGCTAATGGCATTACTCATAATTTTTGGCTCCACGTACTCCATAATCAAATAGGGTAGTAGAACGTAAGAATAGAACTCTATAAGAAATGAGTAGAACATTGCTAAATGAACAATTAATTCCTCAAAAGTTTTGGTGTAATGCCATTGACACCTTCACCTACATTCTAAATAGGATTCTTATTAGACCTTTCCTCGGAAAAACTCCTTATGAGCTTTTCAAAGGTAGAGCCCAACATAGAATATGATTGCAGATTTAGTACTATAAAATATATAATAATTAATTTAACTATTAGGTAAATTCCAACTATTCACCTTTAACCAAGGTAAAAAGTTAAGACTTACAAAAATAATATAATATATATAATATACGTATGTTTAACCGGGCAAGTATGATCACCCGGGTCGTTATCCCCAATGACTAGTGAAATTGAAACCACGTTTAGGTTCGGATCCTGATTTGAGTGAAGCAAGATATTTGATTTGGAAAGAAATAAAAACCCTAATTTTTACTTTTTAATTAAAGTCTAATTAAACTAATTTAAAATTTAATTCTAATTACTAATTAAAAACTATTAAACTTAATTAAAACTTAACTAAGGACTAAAGATGCATATAACCTAAGAAACTAAGGGGAAACAAATAACGGAGGTGTATTATTGAAAAACAAAAACAATTATTAAAATTGAATAAGTTACACTTTCTACCCTGGAATCTTCTATCCCGTCGACAACTAAGGACACCGAATTAGGTGAAATTTGAAAAAGTGCTTAATAATGAAAAAACTCAAAGAAACAAAGTTGTAAAGGAGACAGGTCGGGAACAGATCTATAAAAGGCTACTTGGGCTGTGTAAACTACAAAATAAGCTCTCAAAGAGCTTATCTTTAAACTGTTACAGAAAGGAGGGCTTATCCCTTGGTTTTAGAAAATAAGCTATAGAAAACTCAAAACTAGAATCAAAGGAAAAAAGGAACAGATGTTCTTAAAGAGCTTATGATATGCTTAATCTATAAATGAAAAGAAACTAAAGCTTAAACTACTTTTATGCTACTGAAATTGATCATGAAATAAGCAAACTCAGGAAATAAGCAAAGTAACACAAACTACAAATAAGCTAGAGAACTTAATAAGCTAAAATAGACTTTGAAACTTAAAGAACTTATCAAACTACTTATTATTCAACAAATTAAGCTATAAAATCTAGACTTAAAAGCTGAATTATCAAATTTAAATCCTAAAGATTCTGAGTACTGTTTTTGGATTTTTCAGGTTTTTTAAGACTTTTGACAGCAAAATAAGCTAGGACAATAAGCTAGAAAACAAAATTGAAGACTTAAACTAAATTAAGATATATGAAAACTTAAATCCTACTGAATTTTATAAGCTAAATACTAAGATTACTGATCTAAATTAAGCTGAGAACACAGCAGTACTAACTGAGGTTAGTACTGGTAGTGTAAATATTCAGCAGTATTTTCAAGTGAAAGTACTGCTGATGCAATTTGATTTTTGAAAATAAGCAATGAAATAAGCTAAATAATGAAAACTAAAACTAAATTCTTAATAAGCTAAAGCTAAACTTAATCCTACTGAAATTAAAGCTAACGTACTTAACTTGTGAAGCAGGTACTAACTCTTTTTTAGTTAGTTATGGGTAGTGTAAGGTTCAGCGATGTACTAAATTTATTTAGTTCTTGTAGTGCATTGAGAGATGCACTAAACCAAAAAACCCTTTACCATTTTGACAGGATTTAGAAAGCTTTTTTTAAGAGGCAAATTTTGTTGCACAAAACTATTACCAGATAAAAACTAGCTTAAACTAACTTTAATATCATGATTAACAACTGAATAAGCTTAATCTAAGATTCTTAAACTATTTAAATAATATTTTTTGGGTGTTATGAGTTTTTATTGCCAGAAGCTAGCAACTACATGATCTATAAAACTATATAGCAAAAAAGTTAGGAAAAACTAACTAATACGCAGTTGAAGTCATATTTAAACACTAATAGAAAAGAGATAAGCAATAAAGCAATACTATGCATTTTAAACTAAACTAAGCAACTTAAAACTGAAATTTAGAAGAATGAAAAAGAGAAACTTTACTTAATCCATTAGCTAAACAAAAGGAGTACAAATTAAGGGCAGCTACAAGCTCCTTAGCTTATTATAAGCTAAGGATAGTCCTTTGGGATCTACTTTCCAGGTAAGATCCCCTTCCAAAAAGTCAAATACAATATGATCCATGTAAGATTAATCTGTTTAAGGTTTATCATTTAATACTGAATTCAAACAGCTCTATTTCAGCTTATAGACTGAAAGAGCTTACTATTAGCTTATTGAGACAACTTAGTTTATTAAGAGAGCTTATGACTTTAAATGAGAGCTTAGAAAACGAGATTTAAAACACTAAAGACTGAATTTCATTTAACTAAAGAAGCTGATTACATTACTTGAAAAAGGAAAATTACATAAAACATGAATTTAAGCTAGACTAAATTACTAAAAATTAGATAAAGAAAAAGACTAAAAAAAACTAGATGGTGTGTGTGTGAGAAGTGAGGTCTTTTTATAGTGCCCAGCTGAAGCTTCTAGGACCTCTGCCTTGCTCTCCAAACTTTCAATCTCTGCCATTCATTGCTTTAATCATTTGAGCTTCAATCGTGGCCGTTTGATCAAGATGTGGACACCTGAGGATTGCCAGCGTGTCATTCCCTTGATGTGACGTTTGTGTTAGTTTTGTGAGTAAATTAGCACAAAATCCCACCACAATTTGTGCTTCTTTCTTTGATTACGTGGCTTGAGCTTGAATGAGGATAAGTAATCTCTTGATAAAGACTAATTTGACCCTTCATTTGTGCTTGCGCTTCCTTGAATTGACCAACGCACCCTCTAATTTTGATTTGCCCCTTGTTTTACCATGGGGGTGAAATGAAGAAGACGATGAATAGTAAAAGAAGTTCCCGCTCCTTTTTTTGACAGTTAAAACTGTTGATCTTTGGAAGGTTTACACATTTGGTCCTTGTCTTTCTTTTCTCTCTTTCAAGTAATAAATGACTTTCGGAAATTGCAAGAATGGCCCTTGTAGATGAAAATTAGCTAAGGCTTTGGATCTTTGGCTTCGGCTTTGTACTCTTCTGATTCTCGTGTCCGTGCTTGCTCGCTTTTGACTGTTTTCTTGTGATTTTTGACTTATCCATACCTGCACACACAAAACACAAATACAAGCATATTTTTGCCATTTTTGGGTTGTTTTGGGTTTAATTGGGTTATTTTAGGTATAAATGGATATGTGTATTTTACACTTATCAGGTGTATCCATTCTCTTGGATACAGCATATTCATTCCTCGGTCCAATACGGCGTATTCGTTAAGTGAATACGGCGTATTGGTAACAGTTCACGGAAGGTTTATACCTCTTTCGTGTTTTCGGTTTTGGGTTATGATATATAGTTCTTATAAATGTAAATGAGCTGGAATATATTATTCGTTTAAACGTTTGTAACAAGATTCATGTAGTTTGTTTGTACAATTCAATTCTGAGTAATTAAAAAAATTCTAGTGTCTATTAAAGGGGTGTTTCAATTTGTTGGATAACACAATGAACCAAACACATGAAAATACTCCATATTTAGTTTTCTGCCATGAAGAATTCGTATGGAGTTTTGTTGTAGCTTGTATGAATTATCGACCGATTTTGAGTAAAGCAAGCGGTGGAAACTGCTTCGGCCGAAAGAAATTCTGGTAATCGTGAAAAGATAAGCATTGTACGTGTTGCCTCGACAAGAGTTCAATTTTGTCTTTCAATAATACCATTTTGTTGAGGCGTATAACCAATCTAAAATTGTTAAATAATGCCTAACTTTTCATAATGAACCTTAAGAGTTGCGTTTTTGAATTCAGTACCATTGTCAGTGCGAATCTTGTGAACTTTAGCATTGTAATCTAACTGAACTCGAGCAATGAAATTTTGCATAGATCTCGTTGAAACCTATGCCCGTGGCAGATTAGAATCTATAAGAATCCTTCTGGCGTATGCTTATGCTCAGACTTTAAACTCTTTCAATGGATGTCAAAAAGTGCTTTCCTAAATGGTTTATTAAACAAAGAGTGTATTGTAGGCCAACCCCTCCCAGATTTGTAGATTTGAAAATACCTAATCATGTGTTGGAACTCGAAAAGGCTTTTACGTTCTCAAAACAAGCAACCCAAAGGCTTGGTGATGATCGACTCAAAGCCTTTTCATTCTTGGTCATAAGTAAACCATGGGCTTAGTTTGATAACACCTTATTTACTAAGAAAAAGGATTTACATATCATCATTGTCCAAATCTATGTGGACGACATCATCTTCGGATCAACTTGTCAAGACTTATTTGATGATTTCTCTAAATATCATGCATGATTTGAGTTTGAAATGAGCATGATGGAGTGAATTGAAATTTCTTCCTTAGTTTACAAATCAAACAACTCGAAGATGGAATCTTCTTTAATCAATCTAAATATGTGAAAGAAATGTTAAAGAAATTCGGTCTTGAAAACTCCAAACCAATCAAAACTCCTATGTCCTCCGAAACCAAACTCACCTGTGACGAAGAGGGAGAACCCATCGATGACACTAAATACCGTGGTATGATTGGTAGTTTACTTTTTCTAACCGATAGTCGCCCTGATATCATGTTTAGTGTTTGTCTTTGCGTTCGCTTTCAAGAAGCTCCTAAAACCTCTCACCTCGAAGCCGTAAAACGAATCTTTCGTTACATCAAAGGTACCTATCACCTTGGCTTATGGTATGCCAAAGGAACCGGTCTTGAGACTATTATCTATGCCGATTCTGACCACACGAGAGACTACGTCGACCGAAAAAGCACTAGTGGTGTATGTACCTTCGTAGGTTGGTGTCTCACCTCATGGATGTCCAAGAAACAAACCGCCTTAGCTATCTCAACCACCGAAGCCGAATACGTGTCCGCCGAAAAAGCTTGTCAACAAGCCTTATGGATGAAACAAACTCTAGTAGATTATGAAGTTAAGTTAAATGACGTACCTGTTCTTTGTGACAATAAAGGAGCCATAGACTTAAGCAAAAATCCCGTTCTTCACTCTCGCACTAAACATATAGAAATCCGTCATCATTTTCTCTGTGATAATGTTCAAAAGGGTAATATCTCTATCGAAAAGGTTGCATCTGAAGACAATATTGCTGACATAACCAAACCACTTAAAAGAGAACCTTTCAATCTTCTTTGACTCGGTCTTGGATTAATGGAACCAAACGCTTAAATCTAAAAGCTTTCTTGTGTTTATTCTTCTTTAATTACAAATATTTTTTTTTGGTCTCGTGAACGTCTTCAAAGAAACACATTGTCAATATGTCGTTTCAAACACGTTCATTGTAGCTACATTAAAAGGAGGCCTAGGGTTTTTCTCTCAAAATAAAACAAATTTTTCTATCTTCGAGTCGAGAAAAACTGCACCTCCAACATATCAAAACTTTACTAAAAAACTTACTACAAAAACCCTGTCTGCCCGTCGGCCGGTGGCATTCAAATTTCAAACCGGTACCCTTTTTAGAATAGCACCGGCAGCACCGGGAGGCCTGTTCTCAGCTATTAATATATGAATTTTTCAAATCTAAATCCAAGTTTTCCCTCCTTGTCACATCAATTAGGCTCTAATAATAGAAGTTGACCTTTTCCATAATCTAATCATTTGATTTTAACTAAAGTAACAAGTAAAACATTTAAGTCTACCTCAAATCAACTTCTATAAATAATGCACCATTTTTTGCTCTTCTCCTTCACTCCTACCTCTCTTGTCTTACCTTTCTTCACAATGCCTAAAGAGAACAAAACTAATCTAAAATGAACCACAAGAATTAGTGTTAGGCCATGTTGCTTTGTCAATCCAAAAACTTCTTCTCCTCCCTATTAACCATTCTCTCCACCGTCGGACTACACATCGGGAGCCCCACCAACTTCTCCAATAACCACTCCACCACTATCTCCAATCAATACAACAATAAACTCCAATGAAAAGTTCTTGCTTACTCCTAAGTCAACTCCTCCTCCATTAACATCATTACCACCCGCTCCTACTCAACCATCAAAGCTCACCTCACCGGTAACTATTAACCTTGATCCCATTGAACTCTTGTTCTCTACTCCACCATCTTCTCTATCTTTACTTGATGTGCTAGGTGATCTTCCACCATCAACAACAAATCCATCACCTCCTAGACCATCCTTTGCAACCATTAAACGTTTAGTAAATGAGCCACCTCCTATTCCTCCCATGGACTCTACTTTTCCTTTGCCAACTCCGGAATTAGAACCAACACCTCCTCATCTCCCTCCACAATGCTTGCCTCCTCCACCGCCTCAACTCCTACCTCTTCCGCCATTGGGACCTAACAACCCTTTTCCTTTGCTCATCTATGAAATGTTTTGTGAACATTGCCAAAGAAATCAAGTCTTGGTCGACAACCTCCAAGGAGAAATGAGATTCATTCTCAACCACATTCTTGATCGCCTAAATGTCATAACTCACAACATCTAATAAAAGATACTTACGTAGTAGAATAAAACTAAGTAGATTCATTAGGAATCCTCATTAAGAATCTCTTGCTCATCCTAAGTTATTGTATTATCCTTTATGTTATTGTTGTACCTGAATAAAAAGTATTTGTGCTTGGAAATTTGTTATCTTCTTCAAAATTATTGTAAAATTATCAGTGATAGATTACTTTTCTTTAGTTACGGTGCCATTCGATAACAACCGTGCATTGATAATCATCACAGACTAGCCTACTACAGTACGCCTTTTCTCATTTCTTGGACCTCTAACTTATCTTTGCAGGAACTAACAAAGCAAGAGGCGCCCTATCTCATTTGCTCTAACATATTTGTTTTGTAGTTACCATAGCATTCATCAAGGGGGAGCTTTCCATCTTGACAATATCTCTACATTTCTCATACATATACATTCCATTTTTGTTTCGACAAAAAGGGGGAGAAAATAACAAAGTTTAAATATAAATCTAATCATCCCTTTGGCCTAATATGTTTTGTCATCAACAAATAAACCGGTTTTAAACAAAACATTTCTACAATCAACTTAGGCTAAGGTTTTATTAATGACAAAACATAACAAACTTATTTTATTAATGACAAAAAACATAACAAACCCATACTCTTCTCAAACCTCTTATTATCTCAAACATTGATTTCTTTACTATCTCCCAACTTTGTAGAAAAGCACATGCAACTTGAAAAAGTGTACAAATCTTTATAAACCCTAACTTTACACAAAATCATCTTACACTTATTAATTTAATTACTTCATTTAGTATATAATCAAATGCAGCAAATCCAAGGAAAATCTCATAAGATTACACAAGATATCTCAAGAGTTTGCAAATAAAATCTGGAGTTAGTTACTGTATGCCGGTGCCCTTAGTTTTGCAAGCCGGCGCCCTCTGTCAACAACACCAGAAGAACCGGCATACATAAAACTTTTGGTCTATAAATACCTAAGCCATTTCTCATGTTTTCACACACCTTTCTCATCTAATTCTCTCTAGACCAGACTGATCTCTCACTCTCTCTAGCATCTCTTTCTAAATCCTTGTGTTTGTAATTCACATCAAGAAAGACTGCAAATACGCAAAAGTTTCAAGCACACCTCAAAAGTGTCTTGATTCTTGATTTCAACTTACTAATTTAAGAGACATCTTGCTATGATATTATGATTGTATTAGTAGTATGTACACCAAGTGTAGTTGTGTTATTATCGATTCTCCGTGTGTGAGAAAATTCGGGTGATCATCTTTGTAACCAATAAGAAGTTACCACAATGTGAGGCTTCTCCCCAAGTGAAAGGAGCTCGGTGACTAGTGTTTAACAAACTATCGAGTAGGTGACTCAGGGAGTGGAGTAGGGCAAGGAAGGTGACTTTGTAGCCGAACCACTATAAATACTTGTGTCCCGGTGAACTCATTCTACACTCTATCTTTTCTTTACTCTTACATATCTTACTTCTTAATTATCAAACATCAATATCTAGATCACTTCACTTAAAGTTTCAAACAAAGTGTTAAACAAGTTTTAAAAGACTAAATATTTTAGAAAATTATTCAACCCCCCCTTCTAGTTTTCCACAGGTTTGACCAACCTTCATCTGCTTGTTTATTTTTAGGTTCGAACTTCCCATGTAAGTTGGACATAGATCAACAGGCTGATTTGGAGAACAACATATCTAATGAAGAAATAAAGAGGGCGGTTTGGGATTGTGGGGTAGATAAATCCCCGGGTCCAGACGGGTTCACTTTTTGTTTTTATCGTCGATTTTGGAGTTTTTTTAAAAACGATGTGGAGGAGGCTATTTTCTATTTTATTCAACATGGGACATTTCCTAAGGGTGGTAACTCATCTTTTATCACGCTAATTTTGAAAACTACCGACGCCAAAATGGTTACAGATTTTAGACTTCTTACTCTTATCAGAGGTCTCTACAAGATTATTGCTAAGATCTTGGCAAATTGTCTTGTGGTTGTATTGGGGGACATTGTAAATGAAGTTCAATCAGCCTTTGTAGCGTATAGACAAATTCTCGATGGTCCGTTCATTTTAAATAAAGTATTCTAATGGTGTAAGAAGAAGAGGAAACAGTCTATGATCTTTAAGGTAGACTTTGAAAAGGCTTATGATTCAGTTCGATGGGACTACTTGGACGACGTCTTGAAAAACTTTGGTTTCGGTGATAGGTGGCGTGGCTAGATACAAAGCTGTCTAATATTATCCAGAGGTTCGGTTATTGTGAATGGAAGTCCTACTCATGAATTTCAGTTTCATAGAGGTCTAAAGTAGGGTGATCCTCTTTCTCCTCTTTTTTATTTATTTTGATTATGGAAAGCCTTCATATCTCGGTTCAAAGAGTTATAGACACAGGTTTGTTTAGAGGTGTATCTATTGGTCCGTCCCTCCATCTTTCACATCTCTTCTACGCGGATGACGCTGTTTTCTTGGGTTATTGGAGTGATTCCAATATTGACACTATAGTTCGAGTGTTGGATTGCTTTTATCGTGCTTCAGGCTTGCGCATTAATATGACTAAAAGAAAAATCATAGGTATTTCGGTGTCTAGTGATATAGTTGATCAGGCAGCTTCCAAGATTGGACGTGCGACGCTTAAACCTCCTTTTTCTTATTTAGGGTCGAAAGTTGGTGGTCTCATGTCTCGTATTCAGTCTTGGGATGAGATTACGAATATTCTTGCTATCCGTTTATCCAAATGGAAGATGAAGACTTTATCTATTGGCGGTAGATTAACTCTTCTTACAAGTCAATTTTAGGCTCGATGCCTATTTATCACTTGTTATTGTTTAAAGCCCCTTTAAAGGTCCTCCAAAGGATGGAATCCATTCGATGTCATTTTTTTAATGGTATCGAGACTGATAGTAAGAAGCAAACATGGATCAAGTGGATCAAAGTGTTGGCATCTAAAGAGAAAGGTGTCTTAGGCGTGTTGAGTTTTTACGCGTTGAATAGAGCTCTTATGTTCAAATAGGTGTGGCGTTTCTGTACCCAAGGGTCGTCATTATGGGCAAAGGTCATCAAAGGGATTCATGGTGAAGATGGGAAGCTTGACATGCACATTAACAATTGCCATCCATCCATTTGGTTGGATATCGTTCGTGAAGTGAAGAAATTAAAGAATCTTGGCATTGACCTTCTTAGCTTTATTCACAAAAAGCTAGGAAATGGTACTGTTACATCGTTTTAGGACGACGTGTGGAGAGGAGATGCAACCTTTAAATCTCTTTATCCTAGGTTGTTTACTTTGGATTCAAGTAAGTCCATTACTATTGCAATGAAGTTGTCTCAAGAAAGCTTATGTTCTTCTTTTCATAGAGCTATAAGAGGAGGCGTCAAACAAGCTCAACTCTCCCAGTTCATCGCAAATATGGAAGGTGATTCCATTGTTGACATAAGGGACAGGTGGATATGGTCTTTAGAAGGCTCATGCAAGTTTTTTGTTGCTTCTGTTAGAAGGGTGATCGACGATCATTCGTTACCGGTTGTTTTGTCTAAAACTAAATGGGTTAATGTGGTTCCCATTAAAGTAAACATCCATGCCTGGAAAGTTAGATTAGATGGCTTATCCACGAGATTGAACATCTCTAAACACGACACGAATATAGAGTCTATTTCATGTCCTTTATGTAATAATGCGGTGGAATCATCGAGCCATATTTTCTTTGCTTGCCATATAGCCAGAGAGTTGTTTCGAAAGATCACACGATGGTGGGACATTAATTTTTTGGAGATATCTTCGCACGAGGATTGGACATAATGGCTTTCAAATCTCCGTCTTCACTCTAAGCATAAAAAGCTTCTTGAAGGAGTTTGCTACGTCATGTGGTGGCATATTTGGAACTTTCGCAACAAGAGTATTTTAGGTGCAGTTACTCCTTCGAAGGCTTCTATTTTTGAGGACATTGTGGCATCTTCTTTTCATTGGTATAAATATAGATGTAAGGCTTTTTTTTAGTTGGTTAGATTGGCTTAAAAACCCTCATCTTATTATCTTGTAATTTCTAGCTTCTTGCTAGTTTCTTTTATAAAATTCCGCCGTTAAAAAAAAAGCTATTAAAGCCTATGCTTTAGGCCCTCGAATATTTAAGGCCTCCGATTTTTCAACACCATTTATGAATATATATATCCGGTCACATATTTTCTTAGGTATCATCTTGAAGTCTCGATATATAAAAACCCCCTATTTACAAAAACTTTTGAAATTGAAAGGATATATGATTACTAAATCCTTATTTAAGTTTAAGAATCACAGCTAGATCTACTTATTATAATTTCAAAACAATGAATTAAAATGATTTCATGCCAATTATGATGACTTTTATCAAATAATATAGACAAATTACATTTTAAGGAATCACTTATGAATATTGTCTTAATGAGCAAAAAAGAATAAGCTATTTTTAAACTAAGAAACATGAACACCAATGTCCGTTTGTTTAATAGTTCACATTATTTCGTTTTTTCGGTTAAACTATAAATAGATAACACGAACAAGACTCTTTCGTAATGCATTTCGCTTTTTAGCCCTACTTATAGATTATCATGGAACGGAAGTTTGGTTTTCTTTTTCTTATGTTACTTTTTTCTCAATCTTCGATCAAATTTTAAATTCTTATTGTGTTTTTTGTTTGATAGTTGAATGTTATTTCAATCCGATGAATTGAAAAGATAAGCTTAAGCAAAAAGAAAAATTTATCGACAAGGCCTTAAAAAGGCTTGATCCGCCCTTGGGATATGTTTTGATCAAATATGTGCTGTTTGATTACAACTTGTTAGATATTATAAAAAGACTCGGTCACCCCGTGTATTTTACCGTTTATTGTAGCTCGTAATTAAACGTTAATCGTATGACATACGGTATTGGGCCGGGTATTAAAGCCTACGTGTAAGCCTACTACCAAGGACCTTAGGCCTATTTTGTATCAACTATATAAGCCTCTTCCATGTGTTGAAAGATGTGGTTAGTCATTTTATACACACACACTTTCTCTCTCTAGAGGAGTGTACATTTTTCTTTATTTCTCTCTCTAGCATTCGACTAATCCACTAACCATTTGATTGTGTGATGATATATCCTATAATTGGTATCAGAGCCCATGGGATGATTAGCTCGTTTGTGTGTGCGTTTTAGTGCTTGGTTTAGATCAAAAGTTGAGTTTTTAAAGGTTTTAGCTCTTGTTCTTGAGTTTCATTGATTTCCATGTTTTTTGTGTTAAAGTTCATGTTTTTGTAGTTGATATAGCCTTATAGTACTAAGTTGTGCAAAAGAATCCAAGTCAAAACATTCAAAAGGGTGATTTTTAGGTGTTTTAAGGTGAAAAAGTTTGTATTTCCTCGTAGCGGTTTGGTATTCTGTGTTTTGTTAGTCGTAGCGGTTTGGTATACTGTTCTGGCGGTTTGTCAGAGTCGTATACTATTCTGGTAATTTGTTAGGGTCGTACACTGTTATAGCGGTTTGTCATTTCTGACAGCGGTTGGTTCTTTTAGAAAGGGGTTTGTCAGTAGCGATTTGTCGTTTAGTGTAGCGATTTACTAGTAGCGGTTTGATATTCATAGCGGTTTGACACCATAGTGGTTTATAGGTTTTTGAAGACAATTTATCATAGCGATTTAGGAAACAAACCTCTGCCAATTTCATTTCTTGGTAGCGGTTTGGTATTTTCTCTTCATAGCAGTTTACCACCTTCTTCTAATAGCGGTTTGATGTTGACAACGGTTTGATACCATAGCGATTTACAGGTTTTTGAAGACTATTTTCTCATAGTGATTTGGGGAACAAACCTCTACCCATTTCATTTCTAGGTAGCGGTTTGGCAGTTTGTCTTCATAGCGGTTAACCATTCATAGCGGTTTGGCAATAGCAGTTTGACAGTAGCGGTTTGCCTACTATTCCAGCGGTTTGAGACACTATTTTAGGCCATTGGACTACTTTGACATTTAAACTACTTCCAAACTTAAAACTTAACAAACCAAAACAACAAAAACACTTAATTTCACTTTACCATTTTTAACATACAATCACTAATCATTGATCGATACAATCATATCATTTCACAATCAGTTAAGATGTCCAATCTGTCAGAAGATATTCAAGCGGCTGGTTCCGATACCCGCCCTCCCATACTTGACAGGCCTGATTTTGAGTCATGGAAACAACGAATTCGGTTATACTGTAAGGGAAAAGATCATGGAGAGTACATACTTTAGTCTATTGATGAAGGCCCATTCAAGAAGGGGCGGTGCAGAGATGAGATTGCTTTAGGTACTGATGGTCCTTATCTAGGCCCAGAACGAGACGGAGTAGTTGCAGACCTTTCACAAGCTAAAAAGGATAGACTTAGAGTTGACATTCGTGCCACGAATATCCTTCTTCATGGCTTGCCAAGAGACATCTACAAATTCATTAACCATAACACGGATGCCAAGGATATTTAGGATAATGTGAAGATGTTATTGGAAGGTTCTGAATTGACCAAAGATTACTGTGAATCTCAGTTGTACGATGAATTTGAACATTTTGGGCAACACATGGGTGAAAACATTCATGACTACTACGTCAGATTTACCAAGCTAATCAACGACATGAGACATATTAAGATGACCATACCTAAAATTCAGCTGAACTCTAAGTTTGTAAAAAACATGTTACCCGAATGAGGTAGATTTGTGATAGAGGTTTAGTTAAAAAGGGGTTTGAAAAAGTCCAATCATGATCAGTTGTATGCTTACCTAAAGCAACACGAGTTGCATGCCAATGAGAACAAGATGCTGATGGAAAGACTCAACCAACACTCACATGATCCACTTGCCCTAGTGTCTAATGTTTTACCTTATCAATATCCTTCATCATCATCAGTTCCTCCACAACCTTCGTACATTCCACCAGTCACATACCAACCTTAGTTTACTAATAACACACAACTTGATACCGGTTTCTCTCCAGCTGATGAATTGCTTGACAATTTAATGAAACAAGTTGCCCTTCTCGCCCAACAATACAAAACCTAATTTCCTCAAACTAACAATCAATTCAGAACCTCCTCCAACACATGAAATCAAGCCACAGTGCAGAATGGTAGGGTTGTGGTTCAAAATGTTTAGGGGAGACAGAACAGGGTTGAAGGAAACAATACTAGGGGTACTGTTACGCCAGGAAATGGGGGAGCTCAGTACAAAGATGGTAATGAAAATGCTAAGCAAGGAAAGCCAATCAAGTGTTACAACTTCAATGAGATTGGTCATATAGCAAGAAACTGCAATCAACCAAAATGACCATAAAACTCTGACTACTTCAAGGAAAAGATATTGCTGATGTAAGCTCAAGAAAATGAAGTAGATTTGGATGA
>BQNB010122977.1:0-20179 GCA_026074375.1 Tanacetum coccineum
TATATATATATATATATATATATATATATATATATATATATATATATATATATATATATATATATATATATTTGCTTATGTATGAACTATATGTGACAACTCTTAGCAGAATCATGACTTCCATCATTGCTCAACAAACCAAGCTTGATCTTGAACTTGTTCCCAAAGAGAATCGACTTGACATTGGAAAATGCAATGGAAGAATCCCTCGTGGATTGAAACCAAAAGAAGAAACATTTCAAGTTGTTCTGGATGCACTTGCACTCACTCCATGCTATCCTGCATTTCTCATCACTGCTGATGTCCCTGGAGTGTATATGCATCAATTCTGGAATTGCATATACAAGCATGAAGACTTCTACAGATTCAAACTTGACAAGAAGAAAAGATTCAAACTTACCTTAGAAGTCTTCAGATATATCTTTCAGATTTGCCCAAGAGTACCTGGTCGTGACTTTGATGCTCTTCCTTCTGAAGAAGACACTTTATCTTTCTTAAGAGATCTCGGTCATACTGGGGTTATCAATTCACTCAATGATGTTGTTATCGATCAGATGCATCAACCTTGGAGAACTTTTGCTGCTCTTATCAACAGAAGCCTATCTGGAAAGACTAGTGGTTTTGACAAACTTCGTCTTTCCCGAGCACAAATCCTTTAGGGCATGTACCATCAGAAGAATGTAGACTATGTGGAACTACTCTGGGAAGACTTCACCTATCAGATTGACAACAAAGTCTACAAAAAGCAAGAAAAGATGTACTACCCTCGTTTCACCAAAGTTATCATTCACCACTTCCTCATTCAAGAAAAGTCACTTTCCTGGAGAAACAGAATTGGGATGCACACCTCTAAAGATGACTACTTGATTAACACCTTAAGATTTGTTTCAAGAAAAGAAGCATCCCAGATCTATGGAGCAGTTCTACCTGAATGTTTGACAAGTCCAGAGATGAAGGAAAGTAAAGCGTACAAGACTTATCTTGGCTATGCTACAGGTGAGGTGCCTCCCAAGGTTGCTAGAAAATTCAAGAAAGCCTCTCCATCCAAGAAGGAAAGTGAGCTAGTCCCTGGAGATGAAGAACCTGTCAAAAAGGGCAAAAGATTAAAGACACCTGCCAAAAAGTCTGCTTCTAAGCCAGCAACAGGTATCGTCATCAGAGAGCCTCCTGTGGAAACAAAGTCAAAAAGAAAGGAAAAAGAAAAGGTGGATGTAGCTCATGGAAAAGGAATAGAGCTGCTGTTAGAAGTAGCTTTGTCTGAAAAAGCTCAAATGAAGGAAGTAAGAAAGAAAAGCTTAAGGGACTTTCACAAGACTCATCCTAGTGGTTCTGGTATGATTGTCGAGAAACCACCAAGTGTTGAAAAGATCACACCTACTGTCACAAGTAAAGGAACTGGTGATAAACCAAGGGTTCCCGATGTGACCAATAATGACTCTTCTGAGAGTGAATCTGAGTCTTGGGGTAATGATAAAGATGACATCAACAATAAACAAGAATCAAGTGATGAAAGCAGTAAGCAAGAGAATGAAAGTGAAGAGCAAGAATCGGATTCAGAGCAAGATAAAGAATCTGATGATGATGATCAAAAAGAAGAGGAGTTTGATCAAGAAAATGAATCTGAAGATGATGAGATAAAAAGTACCGAAGAACAAGGAATGGATGATACTACCAACCAATTTGATGATGATGCAAATGCAAGATTAGAAGAACCCACAGAGAACCTAACAGGAATGTTCAAGGTAGGGTAATGATAACGAAATGACTGAAGCTCAACAAGGGAATGAAAATTTAGAGACTACTCAAGAACAAGTTGTTGAAGATGCCCATGTAACAATTTTTACTGTTCTGAAGAAGACAGAGGTCCCTGTTACTAGTTCTTTTTGCTCATCCGACTTGGCATCTAAATTCCTAAATTTTTTAGATATTCCTCAAACTGATGCAGAAATAGTGTCTCCACTAGATGTTTATGTCCACCATGAAGCCTACCGTCACAAGTGAAGGAACTAGTAATAAACCAGGGGTTCCCGATGTGACAGAAGATGACTCTACTAAGAGTGAATCTGTATCTTAGGGTAATGATGAAGACGACAACAATGATGAACAAGAATCAAAGGATGAAAGCACTGAGCAAGAGAATGAAAGTGAAGAGCAAGAATTTGATGATTCAGAGCAAGAAGATGAATCTGATGATGATAATCAAGAAGAGGAGGAAGTTGATCAGGAAAATAAATCTGAAGATGATGAGATTGAAAGTGATGAAGATAAGGGAATGGATGTTACTACCAACCAATTTGATGATGATGTAGACTCAAGATTGGAAGAGCCCACTTAGACTGGTAAAGAGGTTGTTCAAGGTGAGCGTGTTGATGCTGAAATGATTGACGTTCAACAAAGGAATGAAAATTTGGAGACTACTCAAGAACAACTTGTTGAAGATGCTCATGTGACAATTTCTACTATTACGAAGAAGACTGAAGTTCCTGTTACTAGTTCTTCTCGTTCATCCGACTTGGCATCAAAATTTCTAATTTTTTTCAGATATTCCTCATACTGATGCAGAAATCGTTTCTCCATTTGACGTTCCAGTTCAGTATGAGGTACCAAATACTCAAACTACCACACTCCTTCCTATACCTGTTTCTGTCATCACAACCATTCCTCTATCATTACAAACCTTCACTCCTCCACCTATTGTGTCAACTCCCACACCACCGCCAACAACTGAAGCTACAAATCCTCCAACTATACTTCCTGACTTCGCATCAGTCTTTCGATTCAACGATAGAATAACAACATTAGAAAAAGAAGTTGCTGAAATTAAAAAGGACCCTCTACACACTCAAGTGACAACTTTAGTTGATGAACATCTAGACACAAGGTTGGGAGAAACCAGAGAAGAATTCATGAACTTCCTTTCAGAGTCTCTCACGGCAAGAATCAAAGAGCAAGTAAAAGATCAGCTGCCTTAGATTCTGCCCAAGGAAGTGTCTAATTTTGCTCCACCTGTGATCGAAAAGTTGATTAAAGAATCACGTGATGAAGTTACTCTAGCAAAGGTGTCTTCTTAACCACAATCTACTTATGAGGCTGCTTCTACACTTACTGAATTTGAGTTAAAGAAGATTCTTCTCGACAAGATGGAGAAAAGTGAGTCATATCTGACGGCTCCCGAACACCGAGATTGCTATGATGGTTTGAAAAAATCTTACGCTCTCGACAAATATTTCTTCTATTCTTATGATGTATATTCATTGAAGCGTGGCCGAAAAGACAAGGATAAAGATGAAGACCCTTCTGCTGGATTAGACCAATGGATAAAGAAAAGAAAGCTAAGAAAAGATGCAGAACCAACCACTGGTCTGAAAAAGAAAGATTCAACGTCTGGCTCTTCCAAAGGCACCAAGTCTCTACCGAAATCTTTTGGAAAGTCTGTTCAATTAGAGGAACCAGTGTTCGAGGTTGCAGACTCAGACATGTCACATGATCAAGAAGGAAATCTGGGTGATAATAAAAATGAACCAAGGAACGAGACAGCCTCTATACGTGACTGGTTCAAGAAACCTACACCACCTTAAGAACCCACTGACCCTAACTGGAATATTGGCAAGACTACTCACGAAGGACCAACTCAAAATTGGTTGATGACTCTAGCAGCTTCCACTTCTACTAATAAATCGTTGAAGGACTTTGATGAATTGATGAGCACTCCAATAGACTTCTCTAGATACATCTTGAATGGGCTGAAAATTAAGAATTTAACTCAAGAAATCCTGCTAGGACCAGCATTCAGACTACTCAAAGGCACACGCTCTAATTATGCTGAATTAGAATACGACTTTGAAGAATGCAATAAGGCTCTTTTAGAAAAGCTTGATTGGGAAAATCCTAAAGGTGGTGACTATCTATTTGATCTTTCCAAACCCCTTCCTTTGATCAAGCATGAAAAACGTCAAAGAGTACCATTTGAATTCTTCATCAACAATGATCTCAAGTATCTACAAGGAGGAATTTCGACTATGACATACACGACGTCTACTACCAAGACAAAGGCAGCTAAGTATGATCTACCTGGCATTGAAGACATGGTTCCAAACATATGGAGTCCTGTTAAAGTTGCTTATAATAGACATGCGTTATGGGGTATCTCACATTGAAGACAACAACGTAAGTCCTTCTATGCATATGCAAGAGGCATGCAATCAAGAGGAGATGTATATTCTACAAAGCGTATTCTGGCAGTCACTCATGTCAAGGTAATGAGGAAACATGGATACGGGTACTTGGAAGAGATTGTAGTGAGAAGAGCTGATAACGCATTATACAGATTCAAGGAAGGTGACTTTCCACGACTTCGGATCAATGATATCGAGGATATGTTAATTCTTGTGGTTCAGAATCGGCTCACAAATCTTTTAGGGGATGACGTTGCTGACTTCGCAATAGCACTAAGGATGTTCACCAGAAGTCTGGTTATTCAGAAGCGAGTCGAGGATCTTCAACTTGGAGTTGAAAGTTATCAAAAGAAGATCAACGTCACCAAGCCTGATACTACAAGACCAGATCTCAGAAAAAGGCACCCGTACACTCCATACAAAGACCCTCAAGGATTCATTTATGTCGACGACTACAAGAGGAACAGGTTGATGCGCTCCGACGAATTGTACAAGTTCAGTGATGGCACGTGAACAAGACTTCTTTCTTCGCTCGAAGACATTACCAAGAATATCGACATGGAGTACTTGCCAAAGAGAAGGTGGAGCAACATGGAAAAGAAAAAAGCTCATTTCATGATCAAAGACATCAACAAGCTACTGAAGGAAAGAAGGATGATGAGGAGTTTGGAGAAATTTGTCAGTGGTAGACTCTACGGAACTGACCTCAGACTGCTGTAAAGAACAATATGACTTCGTCATATTATGTTCATATCTTAAAGGTCATTTCGTATATCATAAACTTGTGAATTTATAAATATGTAGTGTAGACTTTTGGTGATAATAAGGTGTGCTCGAGTATAAAATTTTCAAGAATTTCTAAGCAAATTCAAAAAATTTCAAATTATTATACTCAACACAGTCTTATACCCTCAAAACTTGAGGGGGAGCATTAAAATGTTCCTAATAGTGATTATGTAACATTTTGTACCCTAACGTTTAATCAATTGATATCCAAAATATCAAATGATTAACATCTTGGATAAGGGGAGAAAATGTGATTAAACTGAATCTTAATTGTATTGTCATGTGATCGTATAAAATGGACTCAACGTACTCCAACACTTAGCATGTACTACGATTACGGTGCACATGTTAAGGGGGAGGGAGCTTTTTTAGTGAAGATGAAAAGACTCTCAAAGTGTAAATTTCTTTGATAATTAAATCAAACACTTTTGATTGAACTTTTTCCAATGATGTTGGTTTTCCAATGTGATGGAATACCTAAGAGACCGCCCATTTACTTAAATTAATGGAGATATAAGGTGGTAAGGCATAGGTAGTCAATCCCATGATCCAACCAGAAACCGGAGGATCTACCTAGGGATATCCACTAGAAGTGTAAGAAGTCTTAGTATGATAAAAAGGTAGAAAAAGTGGATAGGAATAATGCCCCCCCCCCCCGGAAACCCCGAGACAGAGCTAACACTTGAACAAACCCAACAAGTGTTAGTTATGAAGTCTCAATAAGCATTGAAAGGGTTGAAGGATGAAAAATAAATGTAAGGATAAAGGGTGAAAAGAAAGAAGCCCTTCATACACTTAGGCAGAAACCGGGTCAATACATAATCTGTCGGAAACACTAAGGTGTTGTCTGACATTGAAGACAGTCATGGACCCAGTGACGCTTTGCACAACCCTCCCTAGCCACTCAAGGTCTCTCAACAGACTCTTGTTTCATTTCTCATGGAGATTACACGCATTTCTATCAACTTTCTCACTCCGAGTGAGTTGATATTGAAAAGGTGGCAGTCTGCTCTAGCCTCTGATCACTAAAACAAAGTGCACTATTGAGTCTAGAGCCAAAATAGACCATCCATAAATCTCATTAGGACACTTGTCAAATCATGCTTGCTATGTCACACAATGTGAATAACAAGTTAACATATTAAGAGTCTTACGCATTATCCTTGTGATTTTGCCAGAACATCTGAGTGATTTCATTCACAATGAAGATGGAAATCCTGCTTGAGCCAACATCAAACAAGCTCATGGTAGGTGACTTGTACGATTCTATATGAATCAAACTTGTGACAACTGGAAAGAAATGATGGTGCAATTTTCTATACGAATCAAACTGTTCCAAGTTATTGAATTGACGTTGTCTGATGAATTTTGAAATGATAACACTCTTGATTTTCACAAAATACTTTAGCAAGTGACACATCGATTGATTTTCAAATCAATTTTTATTTCAATCGGTGAGATAGTAACTCGCTGGTTCACTCATATCATGTTGTCTGCTTTGAGACGTTCCGATAATGAGAACATGCTGAGTAAGATGAATCTAATACATTTGTGTTAGAAAGATTCAACACTACAATTGGAAATCCTGTCAAGAAGATTCTTCTTAAATTGAATGTATCTGATCACAGGTCGATCCTCACAGATTCAAAGGTTACTCCAACCAACCACGGGTGAATGACAAAGCCATATTCGTCCTCCCACTTTATTGCTAACTGTTTTATTTCAGGAACATGTAAAGATGGTGATGGAGGTACCTGATTCCAGCTGACTCACAAGATTCATTGCCATATGCTCATACCCAACCGACAAATATAAAGACATCATGAAAGCTCAAGTACATGTTTCAAGACTTCTGTTACTCTAATACCGTACGTCCTTCTTGAAGTGACAAAGTGTTAAAGTTAAAGAAATTCAAGAAAGATGCATTATTAAAACTTTTCAAGATTATCAAATCAAGAAAGGTATGAGCATGTCGGTCTAGAAGTCACAAGTTCATGAGATGGCAAAGTTTACAAGATGGCGAAACGAGATTATGCTTGGTTGATGATTTCAAAAAGCTCAAAGATCACATTCATGTCAAGTCAAAAGAACTAGCTCAAATCCAAAGTCAATGATCACTACATCAAATCACAAGTTAATGATTGAGGTTTAAGACTACGAGCTCAAGACCGAAGTAAAAGCATAGTATGCTAAGTTTAAATTTTTGTAAATTGGAGTGACCTCCCTTAGGGGAAGATTGTTAGAACTACAAAAAAGTGTCGGTCACTACCAATATAGTTAGTCGTAGCTCGTAGTAAATTGTAAGGTTAAGTTAGAAAGCTAACCAGGCCAAAGGCCCATGGATAAGCCTACTAAAGGCCCATGGTCGGCCATAGCATGAGATATATAAACCCTCTCCACACATGGAGAGAGTGTTGGTTGTTCATTTGTCACATTTCACTTAAGCTAATATTATCATTTTCCTTTCTCTCTTTAAGTATTCATCCAACCATCTCTTTCTCTCTCTAAAACTCTAAGTGAATCATTCCATTCTTGTGTTAAGATTATTCTATAGTTGGTGATGTAAAAACATGCCAACTGCTACACGTACCGGAATGACCCAAGATGTGATCAATGAGCTGATTTCCAAGCGTGTGGAAGAAGCTCTGAAAGCATATGATACTGCCAGGAACCCTGGAATCGAAACAGAAGTGGAGAATAAGCAACAAGACGACAATGTCGAGGCCAATGCTAATAATGGGAACGGTAATGGGAATGGGAATGAAAACCCCAATGTGAACAACGGAGGTGTTGTACCCGTTGCTAGAGAGTGTACCTACCAAGACTTTGTGAAGTGTCAGTCGCTAAACTTCAAAGGAATGGAAGGAGTTGTTGGTTTAACCCGTTGGTTTGAGAAAATGGAAACAGTGTTCCACATCAGTAATTTCCCTCTAAGATATCAAGTAAAGTATGCATCATGCACCTAGATGGACGATGCATTGACTTGGTGGAATTCACATAAAAGGACAGTTGGAGTTGATGCTGCTTATGCCATGACGTGGAAGGCACTCATGAAGCTAATGACTGAGGTGTATTTCCCTAGGAATGAAATACAAAAGATGGAGACAGAATTATGGAACTTGACTGTAAAAGGCAATAAACTGACGGCTTACAATCAGAGGTTCCAAGAGTTGACTCTGTTGTGCACTAAGATGGTCCCGGAAGAGGAGGATCAGGTTGAGAAGTACATTGGAGGTCTTCCGGATAACATTCAAGGGAATGTAATTACTGCTGAACCTACTAGACTCCAGGATTCAATCCGTATTGCTAACAACTTGATGGACCAGAAGTTGAAGGGTTATGCTATCAAACATGCTGAGAACAAGAGAAGGTTCGACAATAACCGAAGAGACAACCATGGACGACAACAACAACAACCTTTTAAGAGGCAGAATGTTAATGGTCATAATGTAGCAAGGGCTTATACAGTCGAGAATAATGTTGAAAGGAAAGGGTATGTTGGAGCCTTGCCATACTGCTCGCCATATGGTTTAGTGCAGATTGCACAGAGGGTGTGTTACGGTGATTTTTAGTGTGGTAACTTCCAAGAGGGACTTCAAGAGGGTTAGACACATGACTAGAGATTGTAGAGCCGCAGTTTCTGCTACCCCTCAGAGGGCCCCGATTGGAAATCAGACGGGAAATGCTTGCTATGAGTGTGGAAGACCAGGACATTATAGAAGTGAGTGTCCCAAGTTGAGAAACCAAAACCGTGGAAATAAGACAGGGAATAAGACTGGGAACAATGAGGCTAAAGTAAGAGATTATACAATTGGAGGAGGAGGAGCCAACCCTGATTCCAACATCGTCACGGGTACGTTCCTTCTCAATAATCGTTATGCTTCCAAGTTATTTGATTCGGGTGCCGATAGAATTTTTGTGTTGACTACCTTTAGTTGCCTGCTTGATGTCATCCCATCCACTTTAGACACTAGTTATGCCATATAATTAGCTGATGGAATGATTTCAGAAACTAATGTGATACTTAGAGGTTACACGTTAGGATTACTAGGTCACCCGTTCGATATAGATTTGATGCCTATAGAACTCGATAGTTTCGACATCATTATTGGTATGGATTGGTTGGCGAAATACCACGCAGTGATCGTTTATGACAAAAGGATCATTTGTATTCCTTATGGAGACGAAGTGTTGATAATCGAAGGCGATGGATGCAACGATGGAAGTAAGTCGAAGTTGAGTATCATCTCGTGCACCAAAACCTAGAAGTACATCCAGAAGGGTTGCCAGGTTTATCTAGCTCAAGTTATGGCAAAGAAGTCTGATGACAAGCCAGAAGAGAAACAACTTGAGGATGTGCCAATTGTACGGGATTTTCTGGAAGTCTTTCCAAAAGACTTGCCTGGATTACCACCTACTCGACAAGTAGAATTTCAAATCGACTTAGTCCCTGGTGCTGCACCTGTAGCACGATCCCCGTACCGTTTAGCACTGTCAAAAATGCAAGAGTTATCTACTCAGTTGCAGTAGCTTTCTGACAAAGGATTTATAAGACCCAGTTCCTCACCTTGTGGAGCTCCGGTTTTGTTCGTTAAGAAGAAAGATAGATCTTTTGGATGTGTATCGACTACCATGAACTAAACAAACTTACTATGAAGAACCGATACCCACTTTTGAGAATCGACGATTTGTTTGATCAGTTGCAAGGGTCAAGAGTCTACTCTAAGATCGACTTGAGATTTGGTTATTACAAACTCAGAGTTCGTGAAGAGGATATTCTAAAGACAGTGTTTAGGACTCGCTAGGGTCACTACGAGTTCCAGGTAATGCCATTTGGACTGACCAACGCATTGGCGGTATTCATGGATCTGATAAATCGGGTGTGCAAACCGTATTTGGATAACTTCGTGATCATTTTCATCGATGATATATTGATCTAATCCAAGAATAAGAAGGAGCATGAAGGACACCTTAAGTTGATATTGAGGTTACTTAAGGAGGAGAAATTGTTCGCCAAGTTTTCCAAGTGTGAATTCTGGTTATCGAAGGGTGAAATTTCTCGGTCATGTGATTGATAGTGAAGGCATTCACGTTAATCCTGCTAAGATCAAGTCAATCAAGGATTGGGCGTCACCCAAGACTCCAATCGAAATTCATGAATTCTTAGGTCTCGTTGGTTACTACCAACGATTCATCGAAGGTTTTTTGAAAATCGCTAGACCTATGACGTAATTGACTCAAAAGAGCATGAAGTTTGATTGGGGAGAGAAAGCAGAAGTCGCATTTCAGCTATTAAAACATAAATTATGTAGTGCGCTAATTTTGGCCTTTCCAGAAGGAAGTGAGAACTTTGTGGTCTACTTCGATGCTTCGCATAAAGGGTTGGGCGCAGTTTTGATGCAAAGGGAGAAGGTCATAGCCTACACATCTCGCCAACTCAAGGTTCATGAGAAGAACTATACCACACACGACTTAGATCTTGGAACAATAGTATTTACCCTGAAGATGTGAAGACACTATCTTTATGGTACGAAGTGTGTTGTGTTCACTAGTCACAAGATTTTGCAGCATATTCTAGATCAGAAGGAGCTGAACATGAGACAGCGTCGATGGTTGAAATTGCTAAGTGACTACGACTGTAAGATTCATTACCACCCAGTAAAGGCGAACGTGGTGGCAGATGCCTTGAGCCGGAAGGAAAGGATTAAGCCACTGCGAGTTCGAGCCTTAGTGATGACCGTAGGACTAAATCTTCCAAATCAAATTTTGAATGCTCAAGCCGAGGCGAGGAAGGAAGAGAACTACGTAGCTGAAAATCTACATGGTATGATTAATAAAATAGAACCTCGTGCTGACAGAACGTTGTGTCTGAACAACAGGAGCTGGATCTCGTGTTTTGGTGACTTGAGAGCGTTGATTATGCATGATTCGCATAGGTCAAAGTATTCCTTCCACCCTGGAACGGATAAGATGTACCAAGATTTGAAAAGGATGTATTAGTGGCCCAACATGAAAGCAGAGATTTCCACCTATGTCAGCAAGTGTCTAACGTGTGCCAAAGTTAAGGTTGAATATCAGAAACCATCTGGATTATTGGTTCAACTAGAGATACCCCAGTGGAAATGGGAGAACATAACGATGGACTTTGTGACTAAATTGCCAAATACGGTTCCCGGTCAAGACACGATTTAGGTAATCATTGATCGTCTCACTAAGTCTGCACATTTCCTACCTATGAGAGAAGACGACTCAATGGAGAAGTTGACGAGACATTATTTGAAGGAAGTTGTCTCGAGGTATGGAGTGCCGGTTTCAATCATCTCGAATCGTGATGGCAGGTTTACGTTCCACTTTTAGCAATCGCTTCAGAAAGCTTTAGGTACTCGACTGGATATGAGTACAGCTTATTACCTGCAGATTGATGGTCAAAGTGAGAGGATCATCCAGACATTGGAAGACATGTTGCATGCATGTGTGCTTGATTTCAAAAAGAGTTGAGATAGACATTTGACGTTGGTAGACTTTTCGTATAACAACAGTTACCATACGAGTATTAAGGCTGCACCATTTGAGGCGTTATATGGGCGTAAGTGTCGATCACCCATCTGCCGGGCTGAAGTTGGAGATAGCCAGCACACTGGCCCAGAAATCATCCATGAAACCACTAAGAAGATCGTCCAAATCAAGAGCCGTATTCAAGCTGCCTGTGATCGTCAAAAGAGCTATGCAGATGTAAGACGAAAAACCTTTGAGTTACAAGTGGGAGATAAGGTCATGCTGAAAGTATCACCATGGAAAGGTGTGATACGTTTTGGCAAACGGGGAAAGCTGAACCCTCGATATATTGGTGTAACCCCTGCCCCTTTTCGTATTTTGAATATTCTAATTTAGTCCTTCGACTATTTGACGTTTGTCAGTTATTTAGAATATTGTACCGTGTAGACGATGGTGATCTTATGAGAATTGAGGAATTTAATGGCTATGGTGTATAATAATCTTTTTAGAGGTTAGTATTGTGTTATGTAAGTTCTGGGTGGTTGACCTGTGAATTTCAGAGAAATGCCAAAAAAACGAGTCCCGACACGTCCGTTAATGCCCAAATGAGTTTTTGAGAGGTTTAATATGAAAATATGTCAAGTAAATACTCTAAGTTATTGGAAAAACATTTTTAAAGTGAATAAAGATGCTAAGTAACTTTAGGGAATAATTTACGGTTGAGTTTTACGAGCTTTTAAGTGATCCCGACACAAAAACAAAGACCCCGAGCCCCTAGGATTCCTTATATCCGCTTTTGAACCTTGTAGGAGACAAGGTGGATTTTTTTATCAAGCGTGGTCCATCTTTTGTACCATTTGAGCTTATAACTTAAGCAAAACACACACACACATGTTCATTTTATCTACACACACAAAAAACATTTTTTCTTGTCCTCTCTTTTGGTTCGTCCGAACTCACAAACACACATACAAATTTTATTTTTAAAATTTTGATCAAAAACATGAAGATTGGTGATACTTTGGGTTAATTCTAGTGTTCGGGTAGTCATTAAAACAACGTTTGGGTTGTCCGGTTCGCGTCGAAATTTATTTTGAAGACCATTTTTGTAAGTCTTTCAAATTTATTTTTAACTTGTACTTTTGGGTTGCTAGTGATGCATAAATGTTAGTTGTACGGCTCGATCGTTAAAAATTGAAATCAAAAAGTTTACAAATGGATGTTTAGGGTGCGTTTGGGATTCGAAATAAAAACGGAAAACATAAGGTTTTGTTAGTTTTGATATTGTGGTCGTGATGGTTGAAAAACATATATTTGCTATGTAGCTTATTTTGTATATAGCTTATTTTGGCTTATTTATTGGTTCGAATAAGCTTATTTTGAGCTTATTAGCTCACAGCATCAAGAAGAAATACAAGAAGGGTATTTTTGGTTATTATCCTAGTATGTCATTTTTTGTGGACTAATATTATAGCTTATGGTGATAACCAAATGCGATACGTAGCTTATTAGCTTATTTTTAAGCTTAATAATTAGATTTTAGAGCTTATGGGCTTACGGCCCAATAAGCAATCAATAAGCCATGGCTTATTGATGGCTTATTGTGGTCCGGATTACTTTATTACTTATTGATTAGTCTTTGCCTTTGTTGTACTAATCACCCATGGTGGTTTTGTGAGTTGCTGGTAGAGGTGTGGCCTTCATGCTCACACCGAATGCATAAGACATGTTAGGTAAATGGGGTTGGACTTATGGATATATGGCATTGCCTATTATTTCCTACAGGTGTAACTCTTGGTCCGTTTTAAAGAAGTTAGCCGGGAAGGCTATGGAAACTAGCCGCGAAGGCTATTTGAAAGACGCTGCTGAAAGAAATTGCATGTTTTATGATATGATACGCCTCTCTTGATGAGACATCTTTTTTAGGAACCTTGGTTGCCATATCTATGGCTTTATTAAGAAAGTTTGTTTTTACTTCAGTTCTTCTCCCCCCCCCCCCCGGCGCCAGTTAAGTAAGAATGGAAACTTTCCCTAGTATTTTTTTTTCTACCTGCCTCAATCTCTTCTCCTCTCTTGCTGTTTTTGGTTAGTGCTTTTCTGAAGCTTGTTCATGAGCTTGGTTTTGTCAATCTCATGTCATTGCCCATGTAACGGGCTGGGGTGTAGGATTTCACCTACACCTTTTGTACTTAAATGCTTTTTGGTGTAATACATTTACCGGGAAAATCCTTTACCCGAAAAAATATATAGCTTATGGTGATAACCAAATGCAATACGTAGCTTATTAGCTTATTTTTAAGCCTAATATTTACATTTTTGAGCATATGGGCTCACGGCCCAATAAGCCTTGGTGAGTCGTGGCTTAACTAGGAATTATTGTGGTCCGGATTACTTTATTACTTATTATATTGGACTTATATATGCTATTGGGCCTTGGTTTGGGCTTAGAAAGTATTTTGGATATGTAAAAGGTATAATGGACCCTTATTGGGCCTTAAAACCCAATAAGCTTATATTAGTCATTTTAAGTGTTTTGACAAACTTTTTGAAACAGAAATGTACTTGTGAAGTTATATTGAAGGTCATTTTGAGAAAGTAACTTGGTAAACGTCGTAAAGATGTGATTTTTAGAATTGGTTCGGAAAGTGTCGAAATGTTGGAATTTGTTGAAAAATAAGGTTTGATAACCTTGGGAAATGTCATATAAACGTATGGGTCATGCCAAAATTTTGTAAAAAGTCTACACTTAGAATTTTTACCTAAAACGTGATTTTTATTTTTGATAATAAAATATTGTTATTTTATTATTTTAATAAGTTGACTAAAAGACGAAAAATATAATTTTCCTTGAAACTTTTCCAAAATGATAAACAAACATAATCGTTTCATTTCGTATAATATAAATAATGTATTTATGGTAACTAAGTGTACCGAATGCACTTATCAAAATATATTTATGATTATATATTGTAACTGTTTACTTATATTGCTTATCTATTTTATTAAATAGTATAAGTATAAGTATATTGTACTCAGATATGGATTTGATATGGTATTTTGGAGTTTTGTCGTTAACCATCACACCACTAAAACGTTTAAGATAACCGTACGACGAGCGTCTAACCTCTATGCATCATACTTGAAAACTGTTTTGGAAATAAATGATTTAATTTGGGACATTAACTGGACTAGGTCGTGTGTCGACGTCGTTGCATTTGCTTGTGTGACATTGAGATTTCTGTGGAGACAGTTTTCTTAAGGTGAGTACTCGTAGCCCCACTTTTATTGTTTTTCCGTTGGGGGAAAATGATACTCAAATGTGTTTTGAACTGTTTTCTGAATTGTGCAAAACGTGATTTCGTTTTTGGGACAATCTATGTGCTTATGACTACTAGGTAAATGATATGCGTTGGTATGCTATGTTGTGTGATCTTTCTGTGTGGTTCTTCACCCTAATTAGCTCCAGCTGGTAGGCTTTAGGCGTGGTATGTCATCGGGGTTGCGACCCTAAGAGCGTTGGTACGCGCTGGTGATCAGACTAGCGGGGATGCTAGGTCTTGGTACATGATTAGCGGGGATGCTAAGTCATGAGTTCGTTTGCATATATTCACTGTCATATAGCACAATTGTCCAACCGTATGAGATATTGGCATAGCGACTGGGTTTGAGTCAAAACCTACGAGCTCACCAACATTATTGTTGACATTTTCGAGTATCATTTTCAGGTGATGTTAATGATCGTTAGAGTATGGTGCTTGTAGCAGACTTCAGAGAATCCTGTAGGATCTTGTTTGAAAAGTCTTGCATTCGATGTTCGTTTTGGATTTGGTTTTCTTGAGGATCGAGATAAGATTTTATGGACCCCTGCGTGGGCTTAAGATTGTAATAATTGGCGACTATGTGTTCTATTCTTGATTTGGGACATCACTCAAGGTTGTATTGTGGTTGATGGTCATCATTACACCTTTTATTTATGCATTTTAGATTTCTCTATTTTGTATCTTGTGTTGTGATTGATCATTACATCGCACTTCCGTGTTTCCGCCGCTGACGGGGTGTGACAAAATGGTAATCAGAGCCAAGGTTATAGAGAACTAGGTGGTTTGGCCTAGACTATAGCCTAGGAACCTGCATATAGTTGCGTCATAGGACCTATGTGCTCTGTGTTCTACTTATACGTGCTTATGTGGTTATATGGTATATAGTACTAGTTAAGTCATTCATTGAAATGTGTGAGCCTAATACTAAGTATAACTGGGAAAGGATACGGGTATAAATACGGTGGCCAACATAATTATAAATGTATCACGACTCACGCATATTTAGTATTATCGTCCACACAAATCGGTGTTGACACCTTAGGACCGCATGATGTGCGGTACAGTATATTAAGTTATCCTATACGTATTGACCGTCCCACCTACTTAACGTTTCCCATGTTCTCCCTCATGTAGATAATTCCGCCTACGATGACGACTCAAAGTGCTGGCCGGCCTGCTGCCGCATCACGAGGAGGGGGAACGGGTGGACGAGCTAGTAGTGGTGGTGGTAGGACTAGAGGTCGTTCTGGTAATCAGGGTATGATGGTAAGGGAGGTGCTATAGTGTATACCCATTTAATTGAGAAAATGGAGTCATTTCAGGATATGAGTGGGTGTAGGGATAGTCAGAAGGTGAAGTACACTGCTGATTCATTTGTTGGTAAGGCTTTCATGTGGTGGAATTCTTAAATCCACACACGAGGTCGAGAAGCCACTGTAGGTATGTCTTGGGAAGACTTTAAGATTTTGACTAGAGAGGAATTTTGCCCTAGTAATGAGATGCAAAAGTTAGAAACTGAGTTGTGGAATCACGCCATGGTTGGGGCTGGCCATGGTGCGTATACTGATAAGTTTTATGAGTTGACTAGGTTAGTGCCTCACTTAGTAACCCTGGAAGGTAAGAGGATTGAAAGGTATGCGTATGGCCTTGCTCTATAAATTCAAGGAATGGTGGCAGCAACGGAGCCAAAGACCATCCAAAAGGCTGTGCAGATAGCTGGCACATTGATTGATGAAGCCCTTACGAATGGATCTATAAAAAAGAACCCTGAGAAGAGAGGGAATGGGGGAGAACCTAGCAAGGATAGTAATGTGAGAGACGATAACAAAAGGACTAGGACTGGAAATGCTTTTGCTATAACCACAAACCCTGTTAGGGGAGGGTACACGGGTACGGCTCCTAAGTGTACCACCTATAGCTATCACCATTCACCCGAGACACCTTGTCGCAGTTGTTTTAACTGTAACCGCCTAGGTCATTTTGCTAAGGATTGTAAAGTGGTTCCTAGGAATGTGAACCTCGTCAATGCTAGAAACCCAGTTGCTAGAACATGTTTCGAGTGTGGTAGTACCGATCATATCAAGTCAACTTGTCCTAGGTTAAATCAGGCTCAGAGGCTAGGGGAAACCATCATAACCAAGTCGTGGCTATTAATGAGGGTTAGGGTCGTAGGAACCAATGGAATCAAGCAAGAGGTAAGGCATTCATATTAATAGCAGAGGAGGCTCGCCAGGACCCGAACATCGTGATGGGTACGTTTACTCTGAACGATCATTATGCCACTATCTTATTTGACTCTGCCGTCGACTATAGTTTTGTTTTCACTACCTTTATACCTCTTTTAGACATAGAGCCCAGTGAATTAGGCTTTAGTTATGAGATTGAGATAGCTAGCGGGCAGCTAGTAGAGATCGATAAGGTCATTAGGGGGTGCAAACTAGAAATAGAAGGTCACGTATTTGGCATTAACTTGATACCCTTTAGAAGCGGGAGCTTTGATGTAATCATAGGAATGGATTGTTTGTCTGACCATAAGGCTGAGATAATTTGTCATGAGAAAGTAGTGAGGATACCACTACTAGATGGAAAGGTGCTTAGGGTTTTAGGAGAGAAACTGGAAGAAAAGATGAGGCAGTTAATGAGTGCTAAGGCTAATGAGAAGAAACAAGAAGAGATAGTAGTAGTGAAAGATTTTCCTAAGGTATTCCCGGATGACCTATCTGGATTGTCGCCTGTTCGGGAAATCGAGTTTCGAATCAAGTTAGCCCCTGAAGCAAAGCCGGTTGCAAAGTCTCCTTATCGTTTGGCACCTTCTGAATTAGAGGAGTTGTCGAGACAACTCAAGGAACTCCAAGACAAAGTTTCATTTGACCAAGCTCATCGCCTTGGGAGCACCGGTATTGTTTGTTAAGAAAAAAGACGAATCCTTTAGGATGTGTATTGATTATAGAGAATTAAATAAGCTGACCATTAAGAACCGTTATCCACTCCCTAAGATAGACGACTTATTTGACCAACTGCAAAGGTCACAGTTTTTCTCAAAGATAGATCTTAGGACCGGATACCATCAGCTGAGAGTGCATGAGGATGACATTCCAAAGACCGCGTTTAGAACTCGTTATGGACATTTAGAGTTTACAGTAATGCCCTTTGGTCTGACTAACGCACTAGCGGTATTCATGCATTTAATGAACAAAATTTGTAGGCCTTATCTTGATAAGTTTGTGATAGTGTTTATAGACGATATCTTAATCTACTCTAAGACCCGGGAGGAGCATGAAGCGCACCTAGGACTAGTCTTAGAATTGCTTAAGAAAGAGAGACTGTATGCTAAGTTTTCTAAGTGTGAATTCTGGCTAAGAGAAGTGCAGTTTCTTAGGCATATGACAAATGGCAATGGGATTCATGTAGACCCTAGTAAGATTGAAGTTGTTAAGAATTGGAAAGCCCCTAGAACTCCTTCTGAGGTTCGTTCATTCTTAGGATTGGCTGGATATTACCGTAGGTTCATTGAGGAATTTTCTAAGATAGCTAAGCTGCTTACTGTCTTGACTCAAAAAAGTAAAACCTTTGATTGAGGTAAGGAGCAGGAGAATGCGTTTCAAATTTTGAAGGATAAGTTATGTAATACACATGTTCTAGCTCTCCCCGATGGACCAGAGGATTTTGTAGTGTATTGTGATGCGTCTGGCCTAGGATTAGGTTGTGTGTTGATGCAAAAAGGTAAAGTGATAGCTTACGCATCTAGGCAGTTGAAAATTCATGAGAAGAATTATACTACCCATGATTTGGAGTTGGGTGTGATTGTGTTTGCCCTTAAGATTTGGAGACATTATTTGTATGGGACAAAGAGTGTCATACATACGGATCATAAGAGTCTCTAGTATATCTTTAGTCAGAAAGAGTTGAATATTGTTGGATCCCTTACTGAATGGATCTTTAACCTTTAGCTTGTAAAGAGTTTGTTACTCTAGATAAATCTAAAGCAACAATGGTGAAACAATGACTAAACACTATTGATTATGCGGAAAACTAATCAATAATGCTAAGAAGAACAATAATAGGAAAACACAAGAGATCTTATCAAACTCACACTTTTATAATAACTTGAATCTAACTAGGTTACAGATTACAAAGACTAAGATTGCTAATCGATCTCTATTGATCTGTGTAGAACTAAATCTACTAACTATGCCTAGGGTTCTTTTTATAGACATAAGGAAACCCTAATGGGCTTTACAAAACGCGTATAAAGATCATGCATATCCTTTCCTAAGATATCTCATGCATATCTCATAAAAGGTACTAACTATTTTTATACTAACGGCACTAACTATCTGATCAGTACTAACATTTTGTATTGTCAATACAAATTACAACTAGCGGTACTAAGTCATGAATGTATAATTCCTAACAAATAAGCTAGGAACACTTTAGGACTTGGACAAGATAGGCCCCTTGTCATTCTTCTTTAGTTATTTTTGGTCCTTAAGTATTATTTAACCGTGGAGTAATAATAATAAACACTATAACAATTGCCCAACTTTAGTCCTCCATCGTAGTTGACGTAAACAAATAGTCATTGTGATAATTATGGAACTTCATGTGAAACACACATCTTTAGTCCCTGAAGTTGGTAAAACTACGGCGAAGTTATAAGTTTCAGCTACGTCGTAGTTTTTCCTACGCATGTTTCCTTTTCAAGCAAATAATAGCTACGGGGTAGTCAAGGGAGTGAGCTACGCTGTAGTTTCTTCAAACCTGGCATTCTTCTTTAAGCTCCAACGTAATCCCAGCGGGTCAACTACGCCGTAGTTCTTCATAAACTCGTAATCCATTCCAACAATGCATGGCTACGGCATAGCCCTAAGGGTCTTAAACTACGCCGCAGTTTCTTGAATACAATTTTCATCTTTAAAAATATAGTACTACTTACTAAAGAATTTTAGTAGGGTGGTTACTATTCTTCATTAGAGCCTAAAGTCGCTTCCTGGAGAAATTTGTTTTCATCTTTAAAAATATAGTACATCTACTAAATAATTTAGTAGTGGTACTATTCTTCATTAGAGCCTAAAGTACCAGATTCATATAAAAATAATATAAACAAGGCAATAAACGCGAGAATTTGATATAGAAAACTCTTAAACATTTGATGCTTCAGCATGGTTTGCGGAGGTTATTGCTATTACGGCGGCTGCTATTAGGTGTTCATTTTATGTTAGCTCTATATATTTTGTTGCCTAAAATGTACTTTTTGTTGTCATGCGTTAAAATATTTGACCCGAGATAGTTGCGTAGATACTAACGTGCCACGATAAGTGAATTGGAATTTAGGTTTTGTTTGGAACATATTATTTTAGTACATATTATGTTTCCTAAAATGTGCCTGTTGTTGGCAGCTTT
>BQNB010122978.1:0-20179 GCA_026074375.1 Tanacetum coccineum
AGGGTTAGTGGAGGTGAGGAGTGTGTTTTATCCATGGTGTTGATGAAGGTGCAGGGTAATAGATAGAAGAAGAACCCGTGAGTGGTTCTGGGTTTAGATTGGCGGGAAAATTAGTTTTGAAGTGACAGGGTAAAAGTTTGGTCAGTTGGCAGCTTAGGCCCCTCAAAGTTATAACTGGTTTTGCAAGATTCGTCCTTGTTAATAATACAGGTTTGAGGGATTGGCAGAAATGCCCCCTCAACCTTATTTATCTCTTTGCAAAAATAGTCCTTGTGTTAATACAAGTATGAGGGTTTGGCAGTTTTGCCCCCTCTACTTGTATTTTAAGTAAATTGCAAATTTAGCCCTTGTCTTCTTTCTACTTGTAATATAACTTTGGGAATTGGCAAATTTAGTCCCTCAAGTTATATTCTTTTCTGATTCAGTTTCTCTGAGTTGACTCTGACTTTGACTGTTGGACTTTTCTGTTAACTTTTTGACTTGGTTGAATTTTTGGCTTTGTCTTTTCACACATTTCCATTCTGTGCTTAGTTTTGTCGTTTTTGGCTTTGTTTTTCGTCCTTTTGTGTGATATCTGTTTCCTGCACAATACAAATGCAAAACAAACATATATTTGGCAGTTTTTGTCTGTTTTTGGTCATTTAAGTCCGTTTTTAATGGAAAAAGGTATGTGTAATTAAGCACATACCAGGTTTGCACACCCAATTCATGAGGTCTATTAATATAGCCGGTGCGTTATTCGAACCAAACAGCATAACTTGAACTTCATAATGTCCGTATCGAGTTTTGAAAGTGGTCTTTGGGATGTCTTCTTCACGAACCCTTAGTTGGTGATAGCCTGATCTCAGGTCGATATTCGAGTAGACACTCGACCCTTGTAGTTGATCGAACAAGTCATCAATCCTGGGAAGTGGATAATGGTTCTTCACCGTCAGCTTATTTAATTCCAGGTAATCAATGCACATCCGGAATGATCTATCCTTCTTCTTGACAAACAAGATCGGAGCTCCCCAAGGTAAGGAATTGGGTCTTATAAAGCCTTTGTCAGAAAGTTCTTTCAGTTGGTCCGACAATTCTTTCATCTCGGACGAAGCTAATCGATAAGGTGCTCGTGCCACAGGTGCAGCACCAGGTATCAAATCAATTTGGAATTCCACTTGGCGGGTTGGTGGAATATCCGGCAAGTCCTCGAGAAATACTTCGGGAAAATCTCGAACAATTGGTACGTCTTCAAGTCGCTTCCCCTCCGACTTGTCTTCGGCCTCCTTTATGGTAACATGTGCCAAAAAGACATGGCATGGCATCATTTTAGCAAGTACTTTTAGGTTTTGGTACACGAGATGATGTTTAATCGGGATCCGTGTCCGTTGTCGCTTTCGTCGCCACGAACAATTAATGTTTCATTTCCTTAAAGAATACGAACGATCTTCTCGGCACAAACTATCATGGCATGATACATTGACAACCAATCCATACCGATTATGACGTCAAAACTACCAAGTTCTACGGGCATCAGTTCGATGTTGAATGGATGATTTAGTAAATTCTCTAATGGCGAACAAATTGATAGTGAATTGTCCTAGGGCGACTAGTGATGTGTCGCGGCTTTTCGGCTTAGGATTTAGCATAAGATGATGTCGACTTTGTAGTAAGATGAAGTAAAGGTCTACCTAGTTATTATGATTATTAGCTTGATTCCTTGTGATAAATACTTCTTATGGGTATGCACACAAAATTTTGTTCTTCAAGAATATCAGTAGAAATTTTGAATTTTACAAGAGTTTTAAGGTGACTACTCTCAGTATGGCATGGTCCTTCCTGAATTATACATAGGTGATCAGGCTATGTATATTTGAGGGCTAACGATGCGATGCTCATTTTCGTCAAAATTTTGTTATGTATAAAGAAATATCGAGCAGTTTTATAAGATGACAAAATGATTCACAAGGTTGTTGTAAGGTTGTTGATATGATGAAAATAAAATGGTTTGAGAGAAATCGTATGATGGTTTACAAGACAATAGCTAAATGCCTCATGGGGTGACAATAAAATAATTTATGTGATGAAAAATAGTTTCATAAGGTAAGAACAAGATAATTCATAAAGTGATAGTAACGTAGTTTTTGAGATGGTTGCAAAATAGTATATAAGATGTCAAGAAGGTAATTCATAAGGTATTCGTGAAATGATTGTGAATAGTTTATAAAATGTTAGTTTATTGAACGATGGTAAAATAGTTTGTCAACGATAGTCAAATGGTTTATGAAATGATAGTTTATCAATCGATAGTAAGGTAGTTTGTTAATGACACCGACTTTGTTTATGAGACGATACTAAAATTGTTTATGAGGTTGTATCAAAATAGTTTTCAAAGGAATCACATGACAGTTCATAATGTAATAGTAAAGAGTTTATGTTGTGGTAACAAATTGTTTATGAATTGATAACAAAATAGTTTTAAAAAATGACCATGAAAATAGTTTATGAGGGACAACGTAATAGTTTATTATGTGACAGAGATATGTTTCATAAAATCATAATGTTTTAGTAAGTGGTTTGCATGAACACATAGAGAGTTGAAATAAAATTAACGAAGTTTTCATAATACCATAATTTGATAGATAATCGGGTTCATTGTTTCTTCTTATCAAAATACTACATGTTTTCTTAATACTACAAATCTCCAATACAGCTAGTACATAAATCATGAAGTAAGATGTCTATGAGTGTTGTCCGAACTGACTGGTCACGAGCTCTTTGAGTTTCCTAAAGTCATCTCGGTCCTGACGCTGGGTCTCCTGAACCGCAGCCAACTGCTGCTCCATCTTAATACGAACCTGCCTCTCACGATTACGAGTAATCTTCTTGATTGCCTCGGTAGTCTTAATCCTAGCACGCAATGAAGCATTCTCTGCCTCAGCAATGTCTACTCTAAATCTCAGAGCCGTCAACTCCTCCTGTATGGGCACTCCTAATAAATGCTCTTGTATGCCTCGTATAGCCTCCCCGTGTTGGGCTTATGTCCTCACAACGGCCGCTGCAGGAAAAGCAACTACAGCGACGGGCTCTGGGTGAATGATATCCACCCTGATATCGATCGGGTCCCTAAGATTCTCCTCAGCAGGGACAGGAATAGTGGGTGCAGCCATAACCTACACAAGCAAGAGTTTATATAAATCATCTTTATATGAAACCATGCAAGATGCGTGCAGTATGGAAGGTAAACATGATGCAAGATGATGTATGGTGAATGAATATGCACTCATGGCAGGGATGAAAACATGACATGACGAATTGGAATGCATCATGGTATGAATGGATGATGGTATGAATGAATGATGGTATAATATCATATAATATAGATTAATGCTCAGATAATGTTTGGGACATACGAGCTTATAGTATACTTGTCTCAAGAAATGTTCTAGTATTTATATAATAACTCTTATATAAATAAGTGTAAAATATACGCAAGGTAGGGTAAGTATATATATATATATATATATATATATATATATATATATATATATATATATATATATATATATATATATATATAAGTCACGAAAGCAAGTAATGTAAGCAAGTAAACAAGTAGTGTGTATGCACATGAAAAAAAAAGTTTGATGTGATGCAATGTTTGTGAAAACGGTTATAGTCCAAGTAAAAACATTTGACCTAGTTCTCTATAACCTTGGCTCTGATACCAATCTGTAACACCCCAAAATGGGTCTCAGCGGAATATGGGTCAGAGGGTGTTACTTCATAGATCAATAGCAAAAGATATGAGAACGACATCTATATGAGTCGTTTAAAAATGATACATTGGATTAAATAAACTTGTTTGTTACCAAAGCCTAAAGCTTAAATTGTTTATCCATGAAATTGTAAAGATTTTAAGACATAACATTTATTCCCAAAATGTAATGCACCCAAATCCTTAATGTAATGACTCCAAAATGCTGACCACCAATGTATCCTTGTTTCTCGTACCTTATTGACCTGAGAAAAATATGCTTTCAAACGTCAACATAAAGTTGGTGAATTCACAGGTTAAATAAAGTATAAAGTGGGACTGTAAGATTTCTAAGTGTATGACAAGTAACGAATACAATATCATAAAAGTGATTACGAAATGCACTAAGCTCATAACACTGAGGCTCGACATATATGTATGCAAATTAATGCAAATAATGTGCCTGTGTAGATGTCAACCCGCAACATCCAAATTGTTCTGACATGGTATACATTCGTTGTCCGGCAAACCGGCACAGTGAGTGTTACTCACCCGGACGGGGATGTCAATCCCAAATAGATCTATTCATATCATTCGCGCTTACAATCCAGTAATTAACAGTTCATGATTCATGGGCATAGTGAGTTATAGCTACTTAGAAAAACTCGTAATTTGATTTAAAGGGTACTTGCGTCTAAATGTAAAACAATGCATGTTTCTCACCCCAAAGTTGTAAATCATTGTAATTGTATAAAAAGCGGGGCTATGAACTCATCTCAAGTGAATGTGTTGATTATATAAATCAAGTAAGTAAATCGTCTCGGCAATCCAAATGCAACCTAATTAATTGTAGGGCGTATGAGTATAATGTATTTTATATAAATAAAATATCACATGTTATATAGTTACACCACCACCTAATAGTTCTTGTTTAATTTTAAAAGTTAAAATGATATTTAAATCGTATTTGTTAAATCAATGTCTAAGTATTTGTATTAAAAATAAAAAGGTAAATAATATGCAAATCATCGATTAGGCTTGAAAAATCATCTTTCAGGTAAACAATATCAAAATCATCGATTAGGTTTGTAAAATAATCCTTCAGGTAAATGATATCAAGATCACCAGTTAGGTTTGAAAAATCATCTTTCAGGTATATAATATCAAAATCATCGATTAGGTTTGTAAAATCATCCTTCAGGTAAATGATATCAAAATCATCAATTAGGTTTGAAAATCATCTTTCAGATAAATAATATCAAAATCATCGATTAGGTTTGTAAAATCATCCTTCAAGTAAATGATATCAAGATCATCAGTTAGGTTTGAAAAATCATCTTTCAAGTATATAATATCAAAATCATCGATTAGGTTTGTAAAATCATCCTTCACATAATCATCAATTAGGTTTGAAAAATCATCTTTCAGGTATATAATATCAAAATCATCGATTAGGTTTGTAAAACCATCCTTCAGGTAAATGATATCAAAATCATCAATTAGGTTTGTCATTTAAATTAAATAGGTTTATAAACTTTAACATGTTTTATATATTACCAAGATAAAGTGTCCTCGTAATATTTGTACATAAACTTTGTGAATAAAACTTTCAACACAAGTTAATTTATAACTAAACATATAAATTATTTAACACTTATATAAAGTGTGTACTTTCATTTTAAAAATTATTTCACTACATGTGTATATAAATTCAAATCTCATGATGTTACAATGTTTCATAAATCATAAAAAAAACAACCTAGGTGGTGATCAACATGTAAAACAAATATGTGAACATATGTAAATGAATAATGAAAATGTTTTGGGTTTAAATAAACCTTGGAGATGTGTATGATGATGAACAGAAGCTTACACTTAAGCTTAAACCCAATAAAGCAAACCCAAGATCAAAACCCTAATGAAAACCCTAGAAATCTTCTTGCTTCAAACCCTTGTTAATCCAAAACCCAAGCTTTTAATACTCTTGAATGGTCTTAGATATACTTAATATCAAAGCTTGAACACTTGAAATACTTTGTAAAATAAAAACTTATGAAAACCCTAGCTACAAAATGTGAGCCGTAAGTTGGGTTTAGGAAAACAAGAGAGTTTTAGTGTTTGCTTTATAGCAAAAATGTGTGTTAAAATAAACCTAGGACTTACTTTATATAGCAAGGGTTGGTTACTACATCCTTAAACTAACCAAGGTTAGCTAGTATAGTTAATGGTACAATTTGTAAGAGACTTCTCCTCCTATCTAGGTAAATGGACGCATGGGATTAGTGGGGAGGTACAAGTGATGTGCCAATCTTTATAAATATGTGTAATGTAAGGTACTTGTGAATGGTTAAGTTTTATTAAGTGTGCAATGTGTATAACCGGCCCCATGGCTTATTTTGAGAGTAAATGAGTAAAAAAAATTGTAATGGGTATAATTATGGGTATTTGTTTGAGTATAGATAGGTATAAGTGCTTCCGGATATGCCTAAATGTAATTTATTGCGAAACGTAAATGTTTTACGTAACCAATAAAAATAAAATAGGAAAAGTTATAAATTATACTCTTAATAATTATATAACACTTGTTTGACGTAAACTTTTATTTGTTTGGTGTCCGTTTACGTTGAACGTTGATTTTTAGTTTACGCGATATCACTAAGCGATTTAAATAAAAAGCAAACGCGCAAAAGTCTAAAAATAAATAATTGAATAATTAAAGTCGTAAATGACCTAAAAATGTGAAATGTTACGTAATGAATTATCTTAGTATAAAAGATCTAGTCCTATAAATTTAATAGGCTGTGATTATGATTTTGCCCTATTAAAACCCATTGTAAAGTCCTCTATGAAAGTTGTACACGACTTAATTGTCCCAGCTAGAAAACAAACAAGACGAATATCAGGAGTTTCAATCAGTTACATCCTTACAATCAGTTACATCCTTACAAATTCCTGCACTTATAGAACAAACCATCTCACACCTATAAATCTGCTACCTCCAAAGTTTCAGTCAGTTCACATCATTGAAATCTATTAATAACCTGTCATCCCCACAACAAAACTCCAACCACCAACCAACCTCCCCATAGTCGGACTTCACAACCACCAAAACTCACACCTCCACCGTGAACCTAACCACCACGAAACACGACTACCGAGATCGACGGTCAGCAATAACATTTATATATTCTTTGAGTTAACAATATCTTACGCACTCATAACAGGTTAGTAACAAGAAAACAACCAAAATCTCAGTTTGTTTTGTTTGATTTTCCAAGCACTGATCTTTAAAGACCATAAACAAAACAAATCATCATCACATATCTGAAACAAAACAACATGCAATCAAGAACCTCGACATCACAACTCCATAATCTATTCTAATCCCATCACAGGTACTATTACAACATCCACAACTCCATCAACAACGCTCGAAACTTAAATGAAGAATATCAAGATCTCAGTTTTGTATTTTTTTTACAAAATCGATAAGGATTTTTAAACACTTGCAACATCATTGATCTTTTTTGAAGATTTAACTTCTTTGGATATTCGAATTTTATAAAGTAAAGAACAAACCAACTTTGTTTCATTCTTTCTTTCATTCAGTTAACAAGAATCAAACAACATAAATAAAAACAAAACCTACCCATGAGTTTGTATACAATCTTAAAGCCGTGAGTACTGTGGTTCAAGTAATAATAAGAAGAACACAAAAACTGATTTGGGGCAAGGTGATATGTATATATCATAAAGTATTATTCGTGTGGAATAATGTGCTGAGATTTGGATTTTTTGTGTCATAAAGTGATAAGAGTACCCGCAAAACAACCAATAGCTTTTCACTATTTTAAAAAATCATTTGAGATGGTTTTTAAGCATTGCACCAAAAGCTTTTTGCAAAGCTTTTTAGAATGACTTACCAAACTACAAGTCATTCTTCAGTCTTTATTATTAAGTATAATATACATTAAATGTCATAAATGCAATGCAAAAAGTCATTGAAGACTTCTTGCATTGTTGCTCTAAGAATGAAAGGGATAAGTTTATAAGTGTGTGTTAGGGTGCGTTTGGTTCGCAGAATGTTTTTGTTGGAATTGGAATGTGTTTGAGGAATTGGAATGTTAAGGAATTGGAATGTTAAAGAATTGGAATGTTAATGAATTGGAATCTGAAGAAATTGGAATTTGTGAAAACTATCGCGTGTTTGGTTGGAAAAAAATGAAATGAAAAAACAAATTATATAATTATATTAATAATAATAAATATAATTTAAAAAATAATAATAATAATAATAATATAATTTTTAAAAAATAATATAATTTTTAAATAAATAAATAGATAATAATAAATAAATAAATAAATAATAATATATTTTTAAATATATAATTAAATATAATTTTTAAATAAATAAATAAATATAATTTTTAAATAAATAATAAATATAATTTTTAAATAAATAAATAAATAATATAATTAATGTAAAAAGTAGATTGTTGTCATATTTGAATCTATAAAGGGCTTGTTTTATAATAATGGATAATTAAAGATAATGTTTAATTATTAATAAATCCAAAAGGAACTAAATAATATTAAATTATGTAAATTAAGGTTTGACTTGTAAATACAGGAAAATTGGATTGGTATAATCGAATTAAATATGAAATTTGGTATTTACACTTTTAACCTTGAAAATTATGATTTTTGCATATTAAACCCTAAAATTATATAGAAAGTGTTCATTCGTTAAACCCTAAGCTTGTGAATGTTGGCATATTTAAGTCCCTAAGCTTATTTAAAAAACTTTAATAGAATCTCAAATGATATATTACTACAATTTTGCGGAAAACCTTTCTAAAAATAGAGAAATTACTAAAAATGGAAAGTTTCTAAAATAATAGAAAGTTACTAAAAAATGAAAGTTTCTAAAATATAAAGTTTACTAAAATATGTAAGAGTTTCCTAAAAAGGGAAAAAATGATGTGGAGAAGGGTGAATAGGGACGCGAGTAAATATGGATGATGGTTGGGGATGGGAGATATAGCCGGGTACGGGGCATATCATGTGGCATGTGTCCATCTTATAGTTCAATCTAGTAAGTGAGGGATGCTAGCCGAAGTAGACATAGAGTGGGGAGGGGTTAGAGGAGCGTATATAGTCTGGACTAGTGGTGATCTTCTATCTTCTCGAACTGATCGAGCGAAATTAGATTTTGCTTTGCTTCGGAATAGAGGTAACTAAATTTCCTTAATATCGTACACCTCTTACCAATATTAGATTTATGCGTTTGCTTCGTTCGTTCCGTTATTCGTACAGATATTCTGACCTTATCGTTAAGGTTTCTCATGACATATTCCTCTTTATCTTTGATTACTTATGTGATTTGCCACATTTGCTCTGAGCAGATTTATTTTGGTTCCCTATATGATCTGTTATTATGTTCCATTTGAACCCTGCTATGCTACCTTTGATATTTAACCTTTGATATTTGAACCTTTGACATTGAACCTTTGCTATGACCCTTTGAAATGAACTTTGATATGACGTTGCTTTGAACCTTCAGTTTTGAGAACCAACCACTATTTGTTTCCCTAGCCATGTAATGTAACATGGCCGTGTCATTGATGCAACTATGGCATGACTCATGTGTGGGTGAGTGCGATTTCTCACACCGCCCCCATTTGAATATTAATATGCGCAATTATGAAGATTAATATTTGTTTAAGGGGCGTAGGGATGCATCCTGATTTGTATTGTATTCGAGTGGATTTATGACATAATATATGTGGGATATTATTGGTGACTGATGATTGGGTGCAATCCACGTCTTTCACAACAGACTTTGGAGCTCATGACTCCATGGTTACTATGATTTGATTTGTTTGGGCTTGGTGGAATGAACCTTAACCCTAATTTGATTCCTGATTCATCTTCCCTTACACCTATTGATTTGAATTCTGATTTGTCTTACCTTATATTTGGTAGCCCCCCTTTTGATATGTATTGTGAGAATCCTTAGTACCTTGGTATCATATCCATTTAAGAAATAAGATGTCCTTTCTTTTGGCATTCGATTATATATATCTGTTCACTGGCTTTGTAAGCCTCACCCATTTTCTTTTCCTGCGGCAGGTATCTAAGATAGAACTGGGGTTGCTTTCAAGGGTTATCGAGTGGCGAGTGTGGACTACCCTAGAAGATCTTACCTTTGATATACGAATTGTTTCCTTCAAGACATTTGTTATTTCATTTGGATATGTTTATCCTTTGAGAACTTATGTACCTTAAGTCATGTTGACTTATTTCCTTTGGTTAATTATTTAAGACTTCCGCTGTTTATGCTTGTGTTATGATTGTGTATGCTTTTGATGTCACACCAAATTTGGTAGTTTATTTTTATACTTCTACCGCTTCTGGGTCGGGCTTACAACGTATGACCCCATTTCAAAGGCGAAACTTTAAGCAAAACTCTATCCCTAACTTGAAATTTCCATCGGCTTACGCTTTAAATTGGGTATCTATTTTGTCGTCACGGGCGGCCTTGCTTCATTTGTTTGATTTGAAATGACCTTCTCGGTTTGTCCTCTTGTACTATTTTTTTCATAGACCGGTGAGTTGAACTTGTCCAACCTCGGCCCAACAAACAGGTGAACGACACTTTCGATCATATAGCGCCTCAAACGGTGTAGCCTTGATGCTAGCGTGATAACTATTATTATATGAAAACTTGACTAATGGTAAATGTTTAACCCAACCATTTCTAAATTCGATCACACAAGCACGTAGCATATCCTCGAGAGTTTGGATAGTTCTCTCGCTTTGTTCGTCGATTTGTAGATGGTATGTAGTACTCATATCCAAGTTAGTATCTGAAGTGATCTCTAGAAATTCAATGCGAACCTAGGGTCACGATCACAAATGATTAAGACAGGTATCCCATGCCTTGTGACTACCTACTTCAGGTACATTCTCGCCAATTTCTCCATGGAATTAGTTTCTCTCATTGGCATAAATACTGCAGACTTAGTAAGTCGATCAACAATCACCCAAATGGTGTCATAAACTTGCGACGACTTAGAAAGCTTTGTGACAAAATCCATAGTGATATTGTCCCATTTCCATTGAGGTATCTCAGGTTGTACCAGCAATCTCGATGGTCTTTGGTGTTTAGCCTTGACCTTAGCACACATCAAACATTTGATAACATAGTTAGCGATGTCGGCCTTCATATTAGGCCAAAAGTTTAGCTTTTTCATGTCTTGATACATTTTGTCAGAGCCCGGATGGATAGAGTATTTTGATTTGTGGGACTCGTGCATGATCACAGTCCTCAAGTCACCACAACATGGCAACCAACTCCTGCCGTTTAAGCATAGGGTTCCATCGGCGCGAGGTTCTAACTTTTCCTCTAGTATATCCTTCCTGATCATACCTCCTAAACTTACGTTCTGAGATTCCAATCTCGAGTTTGCTGTGCTCGGTCTGAGCATTCAAGATTTGTTTGGGAAGATCCAACCTAATAGTCATGACTAAGGCTCGAACCCGTAATGGCTTAATCCATTCTTTACGGCTTAGGGCATCGGCCACTACGTTTGATTTCCCTAGGGTGGATAACGGAATTTCACATCGTTAATCACTGAGTATCTCCTGAACCAGCGACGTTCCTCATATATCAACTCCTTTAGTCAAGAATTGTGTTGTAAGGTCTTATGATCCTGTAAACACCGTACGCTTGGTTTCCATACTAGTAAGTCTCCTCTAAATCTCTAGAGCAAACACCACTGCACTAAGTTTTCCAACATCAGAAAGATAATTTTTCTCATGATTCTTCACTGTCGTGAGCGGGTTTAAGCAAATTAACCTTCTCAGTTTTGTATTAATACTGCACCCAACCTTTATTCCACGCAGCACAATAAAACAAATGAGAACGTTCCTCAACTCCATGAGGGAGAGCTTAAGATAGGTGCGCTACACAACTTATCCTTCAATGTCTGAAAAGCTGCTTCTCTTGCTGTCACCCATTCAAAGGCGACTTTTTTCTGAGTAAGCTTGGTCATTGGCTTAGCAATTTTTGAAAATCCTTCGATGAATCTCTGAAAATAACTGACAAGACCTAAAAATTGACGAATCTCCGTTAGAGTCTTAGGAGATGCCCAATATTTTATGGATTTGATCTTGGCGGGATCCACGTGAATGCCTTGACTATCAATCACGTGGCCGAGAAATTATACCTTAGGAATCCAAAATTCATATTTAGAAGAACTTAGTCATACAATTTCTTTTTCTTAAGCAATTTCCTGAAATTTATTTTGGGCATTAAGATGTTCTTCATGTTCTTTCTTGTTTCTTATTGAATAAATTAGTATATCGGTCAATAACAGCACAATCACAAACTATATCCAAATATGTTTTTTCACACCCATCATAGATCCATAAATACCGTCGTTCGTTTTTTCAAACGATGCATAACTTGGAACTCGTAATAACCATACCGAGTTCTGAATCCCGTCTTTGGAATATCTTCTTCTCGTACTCAAAGCTGATGAATATACCCCGAACGAAGTCAATCTTAGAATAAACACGATCCTTGTAGTTGATCATAATAAATCATCGATCCTTTGGAGGGATAACGATTCTTCACCTCAGGCTTATTTCTTCTCGATAGTCGATCCCCATTCAAAATGATCCATCCTTTTTTTGACAAACAAGACTGGAGCTCCCCAAGGTGAGGAACTAGGTCTTATAAATCCCTTGTCGGATAGTTCTTGCAGTTTCTCCGAAAACTCTTTCATTTCGGAAAGAGCTAATCGATAAGGTACTCGTGCCTACAGGTGCAGCACCAGCATCAAATCGATTTGGGAATTCCACTTGCCGCGAGTCGGTGAAGACCCGGCACCAAATCTTTAGGAACATACTTCTGGGAAAATCTTGAACGATTGGTCACGTCTCTCAGTCTTTCTCCCACCGACTTGCCTTTAGTCTTTTTTTGTAGTAACAATGTACCCAAAACAGACACGATGCTTCTTTCAACATAATATTTAGGAGTTTTCGGTGCACGAAAATTTATGTTTAAATGAGAGTCCCCTTTTCCCCGGAATGCTTCCGTCACCCCCATGACAAAATTAAGGTCTTCATTTCCCATGGAATAGCGAATGATCTTCTCGACTACAGTCAATGACAGCATGTATTTTTGCTAACCAAATCCATACCAATTATGACGTCAAAACTACCAAGTTCTATGGGCATTAAGTTAATGTTGAATGGGTGATCTAAGAAGTTTAATGTACAACCCCGATTGATGGTGTTTATCCTAATTATTTTCCCGTCGGCTAATGTCAACATCATAATAATGGCTAATGAGTTGGTGTGATATCATATTAGGGAAACTAAAACAGTAGTAGAATATAAAACTTCTATCGGTGATCACCAGTATCAAATAAGATAGAAGCATAGCGTCGTTTAGAAGGACTTTTTGATCATTGATCATTGGCAAACTCACAATTTGGCTACCTCTCTATTATCTTGCGGTTGATCACAACTTACATTTCCCGAATCATTCAGAAGTCACCAACATATTTCTAACTTCATCCGATTACCTCGGGAACACCCTCCACAAATCAGGCAAGTTCTTGAAAATGTAGAGTGAAACACGTAATATCGTACCTTTCTACTTATAGGTTTCCTGAGCTAAATTTCCAACTTTTTGATTTCCCCCAAATAATGATCTTGTTAAAATATTTAATATATTTCAATTATTCCCATTGGGCAGTATTTTACTGTCATCATCTTCTTCAATGTCTTCCAGTCCATAGCATAAGCAACATCTTGAGTAACAGTCTTCATGTGGGAGTTCTACCATGTTAGAGCATTTCCAAGGAAAGTGCAAGTAGCGAACTTAACTTGGTTCTCCACAGCACAGTTACTAATTTGGAACACTGATTCCATCTTTTCAAACCATTGCGCCAACACAACCACTCCTTCAGTACCCTTAAAAGTAAGGGGCTGACAATTCAAAAAATCTTTGTACGTACACTCACGCAGAGTGCGTGTAATTCCTTTAGTTTCAGTGCCAGAATTATGGCTTCCGTCGCCATGACCATTAGTGCTATTTTGAAGAGTTTCATGATTATCAAGTGCCGTATACACTCTTGCTTCGATCAGTTGCTCAACAGTAGCAGCTGTCATTGGGGCAGCAGCCGCAGTAGCTCTTGCAGTAGCAGTAGCATCCCTTGCTGTAGCAGCAAAGGTTCTTTTTGATGGCATATTGTTCTAAATTACAACAATATAAAATACATAAGCTTTCATAAACATCACAACATGACATGGGTACAATATTTATATAACAAGATCACATCACATAGTAATTATATAACATGACTGGGATAAGAAAACATAACAGAATTGAGATCGGCATAACATAATACAACACATTATATATAACAAGATCACATCACACAGTGATTATATAACATGACTAGGATCAAAACACATAACATAATTGAGATCAACATGACATAATACAACACATCGTATATAACTGGAAAACATACATGATTGTCTGATACAATAAATGAAAAATACAGATCCTATCGCCATGCTAGCTGGGTATAAAACCCATAATACTTAGCCGGCTAACATAATGATAGCTATGAATATGACATGAAAATGTAAACCTAGGCAGAACTACCAGCGCCCTTAGGATCATCTGCATGAGTCTGATCTCTAGCCTAGAGTGCCTGAATCTGTCCTAGAGCCACTGACAACTGTCCCTATAGTGATGAAATCTGTGTAATCAATGTCGCTGTCAATGACTCCTGTGAAGCGATCTGGAAATCCTGAATCTAGGTGTGAGTCCTATATGCCTGCAGCTCATAGTGAACTACCAAACTCAATCCCACTGAGTGTGCCTAAGCCTCTTAGAACTAAAGCCCTCTCTGATCCACACAGTAAGCAGTCTCAGGTGAAATAGTCTATCCTCGATCAATACTTAACTCTCTGTGATAACTGAGTCTGTCTGTCCTGAGCATCCTCGATCACAGTATAAATATCCTGAGTGTCCTGCTCCTGAACCACAGTAAGCTCGGTCACTGTAGCATTAACCCCTTCGGGGGTCGTCGGTGCTACCTCCTCAACAGCCTCTGCTGGGTCTACCCAAACATCCCTAATGCCATAGCTGACCTTCTTAACTCTTTAACGTCTGATCCCGGCATCCATAGTGCCGATAAACCCATAGTCTGCTCTATGACCTCCAGTAGGTCTAGGAGCAGCAGTCAAACTCTCCCCCACCTCATACCTTAATGTGAGAGTAGTCAAACATAACCTCTTATGAGGTGGTAACTCAACCTCGGGAATATCCTCCCTACGGTTGACTAGTGGTGGTATGGATAGTAAGGTTGGTAGTGGTGGTAGTGGTGATAATGGTAACGGTAATGATGTGGGTATAGGTGGTGGTAAATGTATAATGATGGTGGAGGTGGTAGTGTGGTAGGAACTGAGGTAAGGGAGATGATAAGGTGATCTAGTAGGAGATGTGGTGTGATGGTGGAGTAGTGCGATAGATTACAGCAATGCTCCTCATAGAGGTGACATAGGTGCTTAAGTCTGACAGATACTTCGTGCCTACAAAGACATGTCTGAGAAAAAGGGACCTTATTCCTGCGGTGATCTGGGTAAGGTGTATACTCATCAGTTCAAAATCCTTTGTATCCCCAACCTGAAAGGGAACAGGGTCCAGCAACAGTACAGTAGAAGAGTCGGCCAGAGCTAGGTGCTCCTCCTCCTCCTCGTCATCATCCCCATCCTCAAAGGGCTCATCATCCTCATCATTATTTTCATCAAGTCATCATCAACATCTTCACGCGGAGGGCTCATCATCTCATATAAGCCCTTCGTCAGTAGGATAATCAGCATGGTCCTCCTCGGGGTCCTCCTCCGGATCCTCGGGGTCCTCTTCTAGATCCTCGTCCAGATTGGAGTCTGCCACATAGCCTGGTGACAAGGCAGTAGGTGAGGTATCAGCAGGTAGAGGCTGGTCCTTCAAAGGTACCTTAGCATCGGATGGAACTAAGTACTCGGGGTACTCAAGCTCAGGTACGTATGGTACCTCGGCAGGTGAAGGTGGGTGCTTAGGACCGGGCACGTAATCGGGTAGATGTGGTGCTCAGGTCTTGGCACATATTTCATAGATAGGGGGGCTACCGGCCTACATAGGGAGCCCATCCTTATCCATATACGATGCCACTAGAGAACCTCCATCAGACAACTCCTCATCAGCTCCCCAAAAGACTCTCCCTGGCTCAGAATCAGTGTAGACAAATGTGTAGGTAACTGTGGATGATGAAGACATGACAAAATCTGTAACACTCAAATAGAGTTTACATTAGTACATATATAAGACCCATAATAATATACTTAATATATTATTACACACGTAATGTATACCATGCCAGCATCTAGTATACTTAACAAGTGCAACAAGTAATGTATGAATGAATGTCCCATGAAAATCCCTTTGTATGATGCAACGTTCAAAAATAGTTATAGTCCAAGTAAAAAAACATTTGACCTGGTTCTCTATAACCTTGGCTCTAGATACCAATCTATAACACCCCCAATTAGGGTCGCAGCGGAATAATGTATCCGGGAGCGTTACTTCATAGATCAATAGCACAAGATATGAGAACAACCTCTAAAAGAGTCGTTTAAAATACGATACAATGGATTTTATTAAATTTTTTTAATATAGAAGCACAACTGCTTAAATTGTTCAACCATTTGATAACAAAGACTTTAGATCAGGAGAAAAATATCCTAAGATGTAATGACTCAAATCTTTATGCAGACTCCCAAAAGAGTATCCCAATGTATCCCTTAGCACCTCGTGCTTTCATTGACACCTAAGAAAACACTCTTTAAACTCATCATAAAGTTGGTGAATTCATAGGTTTATGTAAATATAATGTAGGACCGCAAGATTTTTCCCCGTGATAATGCAACATATGCAAACAACACAAAATTAATACTTTCTCCTAAGCTCATGACACTGAAGCTTCCGACATGTATGAATAGCAATAAAAAATTGCTACAAGGAGAACATGCCCATGATGATGTTCTAACCTGCAACATCCAAATCTGACATGTAATACGTTGTTGTCCGCCAAACAGGCACAGTGAGTCTGCTACTCACCCGAACATACGGGATGTCTCAATCCCAATAGATTCTATTATAACATTCGCGCTCTACAAAGAAACATTGACAGTTCAATGATAATGGTGGCAACAGAGCGGTTTCGCTATCTTAAGAAAACACATAATCATGATAAAATGTACACTTGCATCCTATTTGTAAAACAATGCATGTTTCTCACCCCAAAAGTTGTAAATCATTGATATAGTAAAACATGGGGCTATGAACTCACCGTAAGTGAATGATTTGATTATAGAAATAAATAATAAATCGTACCTTGGCAATCCGAATGAAACCTAATTAATTGTAGGGTCTATGAGTATAAGTATTTTAACATAAATAAAATATCACATGTTATATAGTGTTTTTTTTCAATACACCCCCCAAACCCCAAAACCTGCATAGTTCTTTGTTTAATTTTAAAAGTGAAAGATGATATTTAAATCGTATTTGTTAAATCAATGTCTAAGTATTTGTATTAAAAATAAAAAGGTAAATAATATGAAAATCATGTGATTAGGCTTGAAAAATCATCTTTCTGGTAAATAATATCAAAATCATCGATTATGTTTGTAAAATTCACTCCATCCAGTGTGAATGATATCAGATCATCATTTAGGTTTGAAAAAATCAACTTTCGGTATATAATATCAAAATTATTGATTAGGTTTGTAAAATCACCCTTCAGGCAATATATCAAAATCATTCAATTAGGTTTGAAAATACATCGTTTAGGTATATATATCAAAATCATCATTAGGTTTTGTAAAATTATCCTTCAGGTTAAATGAAATCAAGATCATCAGTATAGGTTTAAATAAATTATTCTTTAGGTATATATATCAAAATCATCGATTAGGTTAATGTAAAAAATTCCCCCATCCTTCAGGTAAAAGATAATCAAAATCTCAATCGGTTTGGAAAAATCACTTCAGGTATATAATATCAAAATCATCGATTAGGTTTGTAAAATCATCCTTCAGGTAAATGATATCAAAATCATCAATTAGGTTTGAAAAATCATCTTTCAGGTATACAATATCAAAATCATCGATTAGGTTTGTAAAATCATCCTTCAGTAAATGATATCAAAATCATCAATTAGGTTTGAAAAATCATCTTTCAGGTAAATAATATCAAAATCATCGATTAGGTTTGTCATTAAAATTAAATAGGTTTATAAACTTTAACATGTTTTATATATTACAAATCCTCTAATATCACTAATATAATGTTATTAGTATATTTTTTAAGTCCACTAATTATTGTCCATCATTTTATGACCAAGATAAAGTGTCCTCATAATATTTATACATAAACTTTATGAATAAAACTTTCAACACAAGTTAATTTATAACTAAACATATAAATTATTTAACACTTATATAAAGTGTGTACTTTTATTTTAAATATTATTTCACACATGTATATATAAATTTGAATCTCATGATGTTACAATGTTTCATAAATTATAAAAAAAACAACCTAGGTGGTGATTAACATGTAAAACAAATATGTAAATATATGTAAAAGAATAATGAAAATGTTTAGGGTTTAAATGAACCTTGGAGATGTGTAGGATGATGAACACAAGCTTACACTTAAGCTTAAACCCAGTAAAGCAAACCCAAGATCAAAACCCTAGAAATCTTCTTGCTTCAAACCCTTGTTAATCTAAAACCCAAGCTTTTAATACTCTTGAATGGTCTTAGATATACTTAATATCAAAGCTTGAACACTTGGAATACTTTGTAAAATAAAAACTTATGAAAACCCTAGCTACAAAATATGAGCCGTAAGTTGGGTTTAGGAAAACAAGAGAGAGTTTTAGTGTTTGCTTGATAGGAAAAATGTGTGTTAAAATAAACCTAGGACTTACTTTATATAACAAGGGTTGGTTACTACATCCTTAAACTAACCAAGGTTAGCTAGTATAGTTAATGGTACAATTTGTAAGAGACTTCTCCTCCTATCTAGGTAAATGGACGTATGGGATTAGTGGTGAGGTACTAATGATGTGCCAATCTTTAAAAATATGTGTAATGTAAGGTACTTGTGAATGATTAAGTTTTATTAAGTGTGCAATGTGTATAACCGGGCCCATGGCTTATTTTAAGAGTAAATGAGTAAAAAAAAATTGTATAGTGGGTATAATTATGAGTATTTGTTTGAGTATAGATAGGTATAGGTGCTTCCGGGTATGCCTAAATGTAATTTATTGCGAAACGTAAGCGTTTTACGTAACCGATAAAAATAAAATAGGAAAAGTTATAAATTATACTCTTAATAATTATATAACACTTGCTTGACGTTAACTTTTATTTGTTTGGTGTCCGTTTACGTTGAACGTTGATTTTTAGTTTACGCGATTTCACTAAGCGATTTAAATAAAAAGCAAGCGCGCAAAAGCCTAAAAATAAATAATTGGATAATTGAAGTCGTAAATGACCTAAAAATATGAAATGTTACATAATGAATTATCTTATTATTAGTATAAAAGATCCGGTCCTATAAATTTAATAGGCTGTAATTATGATTTTGCCCTATTAAAACCCATTTACTCATCTCTCAATATCAATGTCATAACCTGTATAACATTGTAAAGTCCTCTATGAAAGTTGTACACGACTTAATTGTCCCTGTTAGAAAACAAACAAGATGAATATCAGGAGTTTCAATCAGTTACATCCTTACAAATTCATGCACTTATAGAACAAACTATCTCACACCTATAAATCTGCTACCTCCAAAGTTTCAGTCAGTTCACATCATTGAAATCTATTAATAACCTATCATCCCCACAACAAAACTCCAACCACCAACCAACCTCCCTATAGTCGGACTTCACAACCACCAAAACTCACACCTCCACCGTGAACCTAACCACCACGGAACACGACTAGCGAGATCGACGGTCAGCAATAACATTTATATATTCTTTGAGTTAACAATAAGAATATCTTACGCACTCATAACATGTTAGTAACAAGAAAACAACCAAAATCTCAGTTTGTTTTGTTTGATTTTCCAAGCACTGATCTTTAAAGACCATAAACAAAACAAATCAACATCACATATCTGAAACAAAACAACATGCAATCAAGAACCTCGACAACAACGCTCGAAACTTAAATGAAGAATATCAAGTACTATTACAGGTACTATTACAACCATCACAGGTACTATTACAACATCCACAACTCCATCAACAACGCTCGAAACTTAAATGAAGAATATCAAGATCTCAGTTTTGTATT
>BQNB010122979.1:427-20178 GCA_026074375.1 Tanacetum coccineum
ATGCTTAAATTTAGGAATCCAATATCCTAGATCTTATTGATTTAACATTTATCTATTAGCATAATTAATAAACGGCTTTAGATTTACGTAGAGACCCCTTAATATTTGGATTATGCCTTGAAATTAGTATGGGGTGACCGTCTCACATTGAGGACTATGTGTAGTTCTAGTATGGGGGGATCTTTCGATTCGATCTTGCTTGCATTTGTCTTGTCTTCGCGTAACCCTGTTTTTCCACAAAAAATAGCAAAAATATGCCAAAATTTAAAAATTTGCAAAAATAAAATAAGTGTGTTGACACACAGTTTTGTCTTTTTAGGAATAAATTTTGCCTTGATCAAGCATGTTGCGCTCTAGCTTGCCCCTTAACTTATATAAATTTAAGCTTTTGCTAAGTCTTTTATACAAGAAGCTTTAAAACGTGAATTCTAGCTTGAAAAGAGCCAAGAGTTTGCAAGCTTCCATTAGACTTTAAATATGCTAAGCTTATTTTATTAGACTAAGCATTCGCGGATCTTTTTATTAAAGATTTTAAATTTGCGAAAAACAAGAAATGATAAAGTTTTATATAAGTTAGATGTTAAACATAGAGTAGTTGGAACTCTTTAAGGCTCATAGAGGTTAATTGTGGCTTTTTGCTCCCATCAGCTTAATAAGCGTTATATAATTGTTAATAAATAAAATTACTTTAGGTTTTTGCGATTCTTAGTTTAAATCACTTCGTAGAGATTCCTTCTAGTGTAAGTAAGGTACACATCGAGGTTTTGTTAGTGTTGTGGGGAAATAGACTCCTGGACCATGGTCGGCTGGCATATCGATGTGGTAGTTGTTAAAATACCACGAGACTTGAAGTTTGGCTAATAATAATAAGTTATGTAATAAACCAAAGCCGAAATAAGACCACTACCTCTTGCCGGCTCACAACCGATGTTGTAGTCTTCTAAATAAGGCACATAGTAATAATCCGAGACTGATAAAAGTTTGTTGTATCTTGCCGGCTCACAATCGATGTTACAGCCTTCTAAAAGGTCGAGGAAATTTCCGAGGTCAAAATATGTTTGTTGCATCTTGCCGGCTCACAACTGATGTTGCAGCCTTCTAAAGGACCGAGGTTTAATAATGTTGCAATAATAACAATAATAAAGCCAAATTTCAACTCCGGGGTTATCTAAACAGGATAACCCCTAAATCGTGCGAAATTAGAACCTTAATGTGGACCTTATTCTCACCATATCGTCTCTTTAGGAAAGGATTTCAAACTAATTGTGGTCTAAACTGGGTTATACTTTATGTGAATAAGACATTAATTTATTTGTCACAAATAATAAGAATAAAATCTTTAGAGGACATAGGAATAATGGAGCGGGAAGTAGCAATGCTTTCACAATTAGCATTTATGAGTAGTGTTAGCATCTTAACTTGTATTTAACAATGATTTCGTTTTTAAGCTTGGTTTGGGGTGGGTGAAAAATCAAGAATGATGAATTTATCCTTTTAGTGTTTTTATTCCGTGTAGTTATGATATGTATGAATAATAATAGTTAATGCATAAAAATTGTTAAACGGGGAACTTTTCAAAACTAGTGATTTCTTAATCTATTTAGATGAGCACTTTGCTACTTTTCAAGGTTATTAGTCTAAAGGGGTTGAAATTTTTGGTTTTCTAAGTTTGTATTTATGACATTGCGTGAGGACACGGCAATAGCTTAGTATGGGGGATTTTGGTATGTGCTTAAATACACATACCTTTTACCTAATAAAACGAGCTAAAAAGACCAATAATGACCAATAAATATAGAAAAAATGCATTGTATTCGTTTGTATTGTGAATTGTGTCTTGCAGGTAATGGATATTGCACTAAAGGACAAAAACGAAGCAAAACGGACAAAATCGAGCACGGGATTGAAAAAAGCACGAAAAGACCAAAGTCGAAGGCGTAACCATTTTCTGCGGACCAACCCGGGCCCACTTAGTGGGCCGGGTCAGCCCACTAGTCCAAAATCATAAACCAAAAGTCCATTTACCCTTTTATAAAACAAATAAGCCCAAAACCCTTTAACCAAATCAAATGGCCCAACACCAAGTCAAAGCCCAAATGATCCGGTCAAAAATCGAGTTATAACACATGGTCAAAGTTACTGTAGCATCACCATTTTCCCTCCTTTTCACCTACACAGTACAAATCAAACGCAGGGTAAATTCCATCAATTACACTTAATCCCGTCCTTCTAGAAGGCTCAGTCTGATTGGTTGATGGGACGTGTAAGGCTATAAACGGTCAAAATCAAATGCTTGGAGGGCAAACAAAGATTGAAGGGCCAAGATTAGAAGTGGGGGAGCGTCTAAGAGGCTAGGAGGTTCTCTAAACTGAAGTGCTGAGATTTATGCTTGAAGACGCTCCTGAGGTCCTAGAACCTTCCTCTTCCTGCTATAAATAGAGGAGAAAGCTCACACAAGAAATCATCTATAGTAGGATTAGGAGTAGATTTGGATAGCTTAAGTCCAGTTTATTATGCATTTTTTCATATTGTAATTTACATTTCAAAGCATTGTAAACTTTTATGATTAATGAAATTTCTGTTTATCTCAAATTGTGTTTTAATGTACTTTTTATGCAAATTTCATTTAAAAGGTGTTTAAAGCAATAAGCTCTTTTATTTCATTAATAAGCTATTAAATATTCAGTTAAGCTTGTTAGAGCTTAACTGAATACTAGTTGTCATTTAGTTCATCTCAAAAGTCATTATAAGCTTTTGGAAGATAAGCCAAGCCTGGAAGGGCTTATAGGGGTTTTACCAACTCATGTAAATGAGCTAGAGCTTGTAGATAAGCTCAAAAGAACATTTAAGCCCTTGTTTAGAGCAAAGGGCAAAGGTATGTTCCATTTTACATTCCATGCTTAATTTTCTGTATTTGCTTATTTTCTGCTTATTTTGTGCTTAATCTGCTCCTTAAATGCTTATTCTGTCCTTAGATTGCTTATTTGATTTAGTTTAATGCTCTTCATGATCTGTTTTTAAGTTTTAAGTTGTTTTAATAAAGTCAGTATTAGAAAATCCAAAAATATGTTAATTAGTGTAGCTTATTGTTAAGTGCTTATTCGTGATTGGTATTTACTTATTAGGTCTTAATATACTTAGTTTATAATCTGGTTTTAAAAATCTAAGCTTAAAACAGTCAATTACAAGTTTAAAATGCAAAATAAGATTTTAAAGGGGTGTTTGGGATAAGGTTCTAAAATGGGTCAAATTAGGTTGTATTCTGTTTTTGGTTCTTAAGTTAGTTTTCTTAAGCTCTAATTAGTTTTAGAGTTAGTTTTAAATAAGCTTAGAGTTGGATTGTTTAAGTTTTGAGTTTGATTTATCACTTTTCAAAGTCTGCTAGTTTCAAAGTTGGTTCAAACAACTTATTTTGACATTTTCTTTAAAATGTATGTGAGGAGTGGTTTTGTGCTTAAAATGCATTGTTTTTATATCTGTTTGAGTTGGTTTGACTTGGCGAGAACTTTTAAGATTTTATTTGAACCAATAATCAGTCAAAGTGCTAGGTCAAGGCTTTTTCTTGGTATGAATCATTATGCGATCTTTTGATGTCTAATCCTAGCTTTATTTAGGTCATGTTTTTGTTAAATTTGATTATTATAGTATGTTATTAATCTGTTGAAAGTTTTACTTAATTAAAAATAGTTGTAGGCTTAATCTTAGTTGCAAATTGGTTTGTTATTCAAAACCATAAACCAAAGTAGGGTAAACTGTCATATTTAAATTGCCTTTTCTAGCTAATTTCTTGAACTTATTTTCCTATTTCTATCTTATTTGGGTCATTTGAGTTTAAGTCTTGATCTGTTTTTAGCTTTTAGTTTATTTAAAGTGCTTAATTGTCCTTTAGGTCAGCTTAAAGTTTGTCAAAAATCTTTCTAAACTGTCTTTTTGAGCCTGTTGTCTTTATGCTTTCAAGTGATTTTTTAGCTTATTTGGTTGCTTAATTATTGTCCCTTATGCTTATTAGGTTTAGCCTTAGGTCTGCTTTAAGCTTATTTGCTTTTCTTGTTGCTATTTGAGTCTTGATAAGCCAAACACTTTTAACAAAGTGTCCTTAAGTCTAAAACTAGTTAATTGTCTTTTTCATTCTGCTTATTTTAGCTTATTAATAAGTTTTGTCAAAAAGTTCCTTTTTAAAGTTGCTTATTTTTACTTATTTTCAGCTGTTTTAAAAGAGAATTAAAAAAAATGTTTTTTCAAAAAGGAAGTCACAGGTTTCAAACCTGTGACCTCCCCCTCAACACACACACTCCTTACCATTGTGCCCTTGGGACTTTTTCATAAGTCTTTTGTTTCATTTATTTGTTATATGCACATTTCCAAGTTTTTGCTTTTTTGCTTATTTGCTTATTTGCTTAATAACTGCTTATTCTTTCAACCCATTTTCAATTTTTCATTTTTCATAGATTTTAAATAAGACAAAGTAATTTTCTTAAATTTTCTAGATTTTTAATAATTAATTTTCTATTTTTAATATTTTATTTATATTAAATTTGTTTTGACTCAATGAGTGTTTTGATTCAATTCTATCAAGGTTGTAGTGTTCCTATGACTACGGGTATCATTGTAGTTATGGAAATCCTAGACCAAAGTAAGAATTATGAAAATAATTATAAACACCCAATTTTGATTAGAAACAAAATTAGATGGAATCAAACCAAAAAAAGTTTGAAAAACTTACAAGAAATGTTGTTGATTGACTTGTTAGTGAAAGCCCTTTGCGAATTTTGGTTAACTGGAAGATTTGAGGTTCTGATTTTGATGACAATGGTGATGGTATTTTCGTCACAGCAGGTAGGGGAAAAGGGAAGAGAGAAAAGTGATGTTTTGGTATAAAATTTGACTGTAAGGGGGTGTTTGGTTTCGTAGATAGGCGGTCCCCTTAATTAATTAAGGCCCCCACCCTTTTTACACGGCCGGTCCCCTTAATTTTAAGGGGGCCACCACCTGATTTTTTTTTTGATTTTTGGCTAGTTTTGTGAGAATGAATATTGACAATTTTTAATTAACTCTTTGTTTAATTAAAAAGTTTCTTTGACTATCTCGGACGAGATAATCAGGATGTCAATACATAAGATGATTTGGTGACTAGACTTCTTGCGAACATGATGAATTAATTTCTTCGAACGAAAAAATTAATTGATACGTTTTAAAATGGGAAAGAGTAGATATTGTGGAGGATGAGAGATTGGAATGGAGTTAAGACTTCAACAAGGCGATTTTGATAGACGTAGTTGAGGCGAGCGTCGAGGTGGAAAGGAGTTTGTTTCATCCATAGTGGTTTAAGACTTTTCAGATGCAAAACTAATTCTACTTCTATGTTAATTATTATCCACTAACTCATTTTTCTTCGTCTACGTGAGTTCTTGGCCATAGAAGATTTCCATTTTATAGTGGTTCATGGATAATCCATGTGAAAGAATGGTTTCTAATGAACAAATTCTTTTAAAAACTAGAAAGCCAACAAATGGCATTTCTAGTGACTACCATATTTCCTAACTATCACTAATACTAAGTATATCATATACCAATCTATAATTTACGTAATTAGAGAGTGAGACGTACCTTAGCCTTCAAGAGAAATTACTTTAAAATCTTCAAGGTAGCAAGCTTTAAGGATGAGGATTTATGGAAATCCTATATGAGTTCTTCAATTTGTTTGACGAAAGCCAAAGGATGCTTGTAGATGATTAACCTCGGAAGATATGATGATTTAGCCATTTGGTCCCCATCGTTTCATGGGTCCGAAGTTATTGTTTCCGAACATGTTTTGCATTTGATTCGGACACATGCACGGTGAACATCTTCCACATTGAGTAAAGCTTGGTTAGTGTGGATGATTCCACATTGTGTGATTAGTGTTAGAGTAATTTGGTCTACCTTGGTCTCTTCGAGGTTGAGGTGTTTTGGAACGAGGATGAGAGTTTTCCTTTCTTCTCAGAGGAGGTGTTTTAAACCTCATTGTGGGTTTAGTAAATCCAACTCCGGGTTTTAAGGAAGGTTTGTAAAAACGTTTTACCTCATCATCACTTGCAATAGGAATTTTAGTATTGTTTATAAGTATAAATTTTGGTTTTGAGTTTGGGTTTGATTCTATCAATTTTTCTTTCGACTTGACTTCTTGAGCTCTTACAAAATTTACTTGTTTGGTTTTGCTAGGTGACCCTTTGGTAGAATTAAATCCTAAACCAGATTTATCTTTGGAAGGTTTTTGAGAACTTATTATTTTATTAAGTGAGTGACTACTATCATTTAATTGATTTAGCCTAGATATTTCTTTTCTAAGCTTCTCATTTTCAAACTTAAGGTCTTGACCTAATTTGCGTTCTTCATTTACTTCCTTACCTTTTTCTAACCTAGATAATTTATCTTTTAATTCTAGTGCTTCATTCTCTAATTCTTATTTAGCTTGTTTTAGAGTTTTATTTTTAGCCATGACTTTTAGTCCTATTTTGCATAGTCTACTATATTCACTATCTAAGTCATTTTCGTCTAATGATGCTTGGTCATCACTAAAGTATTCGGTTTCAGAAAGTACCTCATTGGAAGCTTTAGCCATAAGACACTTTTCATCCTTTGTCTTCTCCTCTTCATCTTCGTCGCTATCACTCCAAGATCCTCCAACAAACGCCTTTTGATTTTGATATTTTGATAGTTTCAGACATTCTCTGATGAGATGATTTGGATCTCCACACTTAAAGCATTTTCTTTCACCTTTGCCATTTTTGTCTTCTTTATTTCTTTGGAATGAATTTCTTTCTTCATGTGGTTGTCTTACGAATCGTCCTCGTCTTTTGAAGAATTTCTTGAAGTCTCTTACGGCCATGGCGTATTCTGCATCTTCGCTATCGGAGGTTGAGCTATCATCATCACTAGATTCCTCTCTATCTTTTAAGGCAATAGATCTACTTTGTTCTCTTTTTCTTTTGATGGTTTCAGAATCTTTCTTAATTACTTCTTCATAAACCTTCAAATTTCCAATAAGTTCGTCAAGTGATAGAGTTGTTAGATTCTTTGATTCTTCAATAACCGTGACTTTTGTGCCCCATTTAGGATGCAATGCCTTCCATTTAGGATGTAAATGCCCTGAGAAATTTTTCATAACACAAGTCTTTGAGCTCGATACAAGCTTACAGTCAAGTGCTTTTAGACTAGTAATAATAATAGTGAAAGAATTATGCAAAGGCATTATCTATTCGATTCCTCTTCCGGAATCATGAATTTGGGTTCATGAATATGTTGAACAAGAGAAGAATCTATTTCTTAATTCAGCTCTCACTCTGACTGTATACATAACCTCAATGAGTGAATTCAAACTACAGTAACCAACATTTCTTTCTGACGTTTCTGACACATACAACAATCATTCCCTCTCTCTCGCTATTCACTATACGAGGCAAAGCATACAATAATTCTATCAACTTTAGCTTCTCTCATTATTTATTTGCAAGTTTCTATTAAGATCAGTCGTATTGTTTATGAAAAGGTACAATGTTCATCTTTTATAGTTTCGAGGGATTATTTTGAATAGGATGAAAAAACACCATCAGGTTAATTAACATGTCAAAGTCCTAGATCTTTTGACTTCACATAAGTTTTGAATCTATTTTTTCCAATAAAGTAAATCCATCACTTTCAAATAGTGGTGTCTTGCATAGATTAGCCCTTCTAACGTAGTTTTTGGATTCTCATAGATCGATTTCAAGTTTTTAAAGTACAAATTTATTTAAAAGTCTATTGTGTTAACGTATCTCATGATACCAATGTCGGAAAACAGAAGGGGGGTTAAATATTTACCGCTATTTTTAATTTAAGTTTTTAAGGTATTTGTAAAAAATTCTATAATCAGACATTATGTGAATTCTAATACTGCACAATATATACAGTTATGCTTATCTGAAACAATATAAACAATATATGTAAGACAATAGATAAGTAAGTAGGAGAACAATTCACCCACAACGCGAGGAATTATAGTGGTTCGGTAACGAAGGCACCTCTTCGCTACCTACTCCACTCTCGAGACACCAAAATTGAGAGTTTTTTCTTCACTATGTCAAAAGACTTCCCTTATGGTCGAAGAAAACCGTACACAACCGTTCTACACGATTTACGACACAAGCTAAATACCGAGTCGTCAAATCTTAGCTAGAACCATCTACACAACACAACTTCACGACCTTGATCACGACTTCACAACTTCACGGACTTCTTTACAACTTCAAGACTATCTTCACACTTCACCTTCACAACACTACTTATAATCACAGTTTATCTAACAACTACTTTGAGTAAGATGTCACCCACGAACCTAACTTATACTTCACCAAAAAAGCGCAGCCACAATCTCTAGCTACTAGCCAATCAATCCAAAGACACATACATCATCCGCGCGATTACAAACTTTAATGACATATAGATCGCAACAGAATACTCTCACAATTCACTCTTCTAGACGAGTAATACTTCACTTCCCACCACATGATTAACTTCAAGTTTCTTCTCTGTCACTTTGAGGAATTGATCTTTAGGATCATTAAGAAACAAAGCTTATGATTAAATGAAACAAAGATTTTAGTGATATGTGTGGCTGTTTTAAACAAAAGAAAGAATTCAAAAGGAGAGAAAAATAGTTGAGAAAAGTACCATCTATTATAGGACAAACTGTGAGCGCGTCTACCTAAGGGGCGGTCCACTCTTAAAATTAAGGTGGTCCCCGTGTATTTAAGTGGGGCCGTCCTGACTAGGGGCCTCCCAGTTTTGTCTTTTGTGTAGGAGAGAATTTCTGGAAATTCGTTAGCCGTCTTTTTTATTCAAAACATTTCTTTAATTGTAGAAAAATGTTTGTAATGTTTATATAAGTGCTACAATATTTATAAGAGTGTGAGGTGTTGAACTAAAATTTTCTTTTGATCATAAAATACATTAAGCAATTTTTATTCATACCTTTAATTGATATAATTTTTGAAAGTTAAAAAATTACTAGCTAATTACTTTGATTAAGTTGTAATTTAACATTGAACGTTTTTTATTATCATGTGATTATCAAAACGTTAAATGATGTGAATAATAGTAAGTGAATAGTTTTTTAGGCATTATTAGTTTATCAAACACATGTTAAAGAAAAATGCAAGGAACAATAGTAAATCAAAGCAACACATAGGACATATTGAATGATCAAGATAATCTTACTTTGATTAAAATCATGAATAAAGGATAGTACAATTGGTGTTTTGAGGCCCTAAATATCGTCACCTAACAGCTGCTAAGAAGCGAACTAAGCTTTCGGCCCTTTTTTCATTAAACGTCAAAGTTACACACTTAAACCACTAAAAGATGTTGTATAGTATAGGCAAAAAATCGCAGTAACGGCGTATGCAGTTTTAATCGAGATGAGCCGTCATGAGATAGAATATTCTAGATCTTGGAGGTTGGTCTGCGAGCTGACGATCGTCGTTGAAATGTTTTTGACACACGGTTCCTGTGGGATTTTGTTGACGGCGTCACTTTGTATTTTGTGACGCCAAATCCAGTCCTCTAAGTAGAAAATTCTTTAAGAATGTTGGTGTAGTCCTAGTCTTGTATGTGTCTATATCTCCAAGATGACCCATGTCACGTGTATTCCCTCCAAATGCCTTCCAAATGCATGATACCTGAAATCAAATGATTAATACTAATTTGGGCATAAATGCGCGTTGTAGAACCAAAGACTTACACGCTAATCAAGCCCATCGCCTCTACCATGGTAGTAACTAATCAGATCACTATGACACACCCGCATCAGCAGTGTACCACAGTACAATATCTCTTCCGCGAGTCACTCTACACACACACAATGCTCATAGCCCACTATCTGTAGACAAACAAAGATCAACACACAATTAACTCAACTCAAACACAGTGAGCATCACAAACAACAACTGAACGACATTCTACAGACAAGACCTCCCATACACACACACAAACAAAATACGAGATCCATCCTCTCTCTCAAGACAATGTAGTTCACTGAACACACACAACATGTGACATAGTCACACTCATGTAGAGTACACAAACACCACTCACGCGCCCATCAAGAACTAATACACTCCACTCTAACACACACATCAACCATAAATCTAACTGAAGGAGAGGTTACCGAGCTAATTCTAGAGTCGTATATAACTATACACGAATTAGATCCTACTTAACATATACAACATCAACACTTCTAACAAATTAGAGTACATGACTATCTTCAGACTGCAAATGGTAACCAACGTGTGCGTGCGACACAGATTCCATCACTTAGAGATGATATAGGATTTCATATTAAAACTTTTTGAGCGTGGTCAAGGTAGTTACAGGACATTCAACTACTTATTCACATCACATGATGATTCTGTCTGCTCACTGACAATAGCATACGAATACTTGAGGATTTTCTCATATGTGCGAAGGTATGGCGACGCGACACTTATAGTGTGACTCAATGTGGACCTAGGCTGAGTGTACATAGCGACGTGACGCAATTAGGGTAGATCTAGCATTAGGGAGAGTGGTTCATCCAATCTATCGAGTTGCTAACTGTTTTGTGAGTGTCTCGATGGACGTAACAGACAGAGATTTTGAGAGTGGAAGATTATGTGGATTTTTAGGTATGAAGATAAGAATTAGAAGATTGTTTTTTTAATGGGTATTTGTGGTGGATATTTAATTAGAGGGTTTAAATATGTGTTTTGTTGTAGGGAATGGAGGTTTATATATTACATTGGATTTATGATATTATATTATATATAAAGAAAATAATTACATAAATGGAATGCTCATAGTAAGAAAAATTTTATTTTGTTACTTTTATTATAATAAATATTATAAATTTAGTTTTGGGTGACATTTATCAGTAAATAACAAAGTTTAGATTGGTGATGTAAATATATACAGTCTAAACTAATATGGAACATAAGACATTTATTAGTTTTTAAAAGTTATATAATTATTTTAATTAAAGTTGTTCACGAGTTGTTTTAATAAATTAATAATGTGGAGAAATTTACTTAGGATTTTAATTTTAAATATAATAAAGAAAGATTAAAAGATAGGGTTAAAGGATAGATATAAAGCTTTAAAATAATTAATTATTCGTTTTCTAATTATTATTTATCATTATTTTTGAAATAATACAAATTATATACATAACACAAATAAAGTATGGTTTTTTAATAATGATATAATAACCTGATAAGGATGTGAAAATAAGTTTGCAAGAGATTGTATGATCATTATCACAATTCAAACTACAAACAACCACCTAAAACATAACAGTTAAATTATACAACTCTTATTGAAAAAAAAAAATACAAAAAGGATGTAACAATCAAAATTTTCACCGCAAACTTAGCCCGGTGCAACATACGGGTGTCGCAAAGCTTCGTAATATAGGTGTTTAAGTGGGAAATTTAAGTGTTAAAGGGGTATTTTAAGGATTAAACATTGCTTTCTTTTAAGATTTTTAAGTTTAAGTACAATTATTTTTGTTTTATATGCGGTAAAGAAGAGATGTAACATTGATAAGAGCATCTAAGTTTTACGCGGTTCTTAGGTTTAGATATAACGTTGTGAATCGTGTAGTCTGTACATCATGGTTAACAATTAGGCCCAACTAACGATTTAGATACACATTTGTGGCTCTCAAGCGTCTCATTGTATTGATTTTTTTTATTGTTTTTTAATAATGCTATTGTGCATAAGGTAATGCTTTTCGCCAAAGAAAAATAAAGATGCGCTCTGCAAAGACGAAAACTATTACACTCACACAAACCAAAGTCTGATTTACATCGTACATGTTTTGAAGATGGTTTTTGTGTTTATTTATTTTTACTTTTATAGTATTGTTTTTTTATAAAACTGTGAAACTAAAAGTGTGGAACAAAGTTATAAAGTTTCATAAGTTAAAAGTATTAAACTGTCAATAAACACGAAACATAAACTAAAAAAAACAATGTTGTACTGTAAACAGTGAGCCAAAATAGGGTAGAGGTGGTGAAATCATGTACTTTTGGTGGGGTAGATGGTCTTTTTAACACAAACCGCAAAAGAACCAAAATAAACTTTGGTGTGTACCATTTGGCTCACATGTATTGTACATTTCACAATTTTCAACCTCCTTTTGTCCTTTTTTTTTATAGTATTTTTTTTGAACGGCGACTTTTATTAAGAAAAACTAGCAAGGAGCTAGAAATTACAAAGAAATAAGAGACGGGTTTTTATACCAATCGTCCCAGCTAAACAAAGTATTGCATCTATACCGACACCAGTAATAAGAACTACAAATAATCTCATCAAAAAACGTCTCCTTAGATTTGGGCTTGGCCTCGAACATCTTCTTATTACGAAAATTCCATAGAAGCCACCACATCACAAAATAAATACCTTGGAACATGCTTTTATTCTTCTTCGGCAGTTTTACATTATCGATCCAAGACCTCCATTCTCCGTAAGAGTTAATATCCATAAAAGGCACGTCCCACCACCGATTTATTAATTTAGAAATCTTCTTTGCCGTGTTACAAGCGAAGAACAAATGATCATTGGTTTCAATCCCGACATCACAATTCACACAAGATAGAGACTCAATATCTATACCACGTCTGGAAATGTTAAATCTAGTAGGTAAGGAGTTCGTCATTACCTTCCAAGCGAAGGTGTTCACTTTGTTGGGAACATATCGAATCCACCTAGTCTTTAGATCACCTTTCGGAAGTAATCGCGAATCTATCATGTTTCTTGACGAAGCCACGGTATAACCATCAGAATTGTTCAATGTCCAAGACCATGAATCAGGAGACTGAGTAAGCACCACAGGGTTACACAGTATTTTATCGGTTTCTGTTCTGTACTTTTTGTCAGTTTAATACTTTTGACTTGTTAAACTTTATAATTTTTATTTTACACTTTCAGTTTCACAGTTTTATAATAAAAAAAATTGTAAAAAAAAAGAAAACATAAAGGGTTACAAATGGCTTTTTGGAAGAGTCCTTATAACCTATCCGAATTTTCGTTCGAGAGTAACAAAATGGAAGGTAATTTGTACAACTTTTTTTTCATCCATCACTAAAGTACATCCGGTGATGCACATGATACAACACTTAGATGCAGAATTAATGATTAGATAATAAAAAAAATAATGTCCAAATCACCTTCTAACAAAATATTTTGACTAGTAAAGTCTGTGAGCTCTATCGAGCTTGTGTGCTTTTACATTATTTTATATTTATATTCGCATTTTTTTTTTCATATTACATAAATAAGTCGAACCGGAAATGTGGTTTCTTGAAGTAATTTTTTCTTCATGTTTTTAGAGTTTGTGTCAACAAAAAAAGTGGCTAAAGAAAGAAAAGAACTTCTATGTATATAGTATGATGTTGAGTTGCGTGAAGAGAAGAGAAATGAAAAGCAATCTTCAAAGCATACATTTATATTTTCAATCTTTTCAAATCCTTATGACTTTAGTCAAACACTAAACTCACTCAAGTTACTTTTCCTTTAGACAAGACTAGATATTTATTGGTTAAAAGATCATACCTGGATTTATTGTTACATATCTTTGGTTAAAAGATCATATCCATGGGTTAAAAGATCATGTAAGGGTAAAGGGACTAGTATGATACCAGTGGCAATGCATATCAACTTCATCTCATTTTTTTTCTCATCTTACTTTCATTTACTCACACTCACGTTTCACATGTTTAAGTCACTTACTCACACTCGCCTTTCACTTTTTTTTATTTAAATACTTTTATTCATAAACAAAAAATGTAAACGTTCGAAATTAAAAATGTAAAACATATTCATAAATTAAAAACATTACATAGACTTCGAATATTAAAAATATTACATTTACAGCTGATATTAAACATTACAGGACAATTGTTCGACTAAATCTGCTCGAAGGTGAAGTTTATAGAGTATTTATAAGTTAAAGAGTTAATTGCATAAATAGTCTTTGTGGTCTGTCGGGTTTAACGGAAATAGTCCTTGGGTTTTCGATGGAGTATTTCGTAGATCGAACGTTCCTTCCGGTGTCGGGGAGAGCCTCGGATTATTCTTCATTGTTGACGGTTTGCATTTCGGGAAGTATATTGTTTAGACATTGTGTGCGTAAAATTAATAATGAGAGTAGAGAGTATAGAATTTTAAGTTGTGTTTAAAAATTTTGAAGTTTAAGAGGTATTTATAGTTAAATAAAATGATAAAGGAAAAAGTCTTTTTTTTAATGTAGCCTTGCACCTCACGGGCCCCACCAATACACAATGCCCCAAAATTTGGCCTCTCACCATTTGCTTCATTTTTTGGCCTTGCTCACGGGCGAGAGACATGGCATGCAACGAAGGTCACGAGTGAGCAGTGGCTCACGCATGCCTCACGATGCATTCCTCACCACCGATAAAAGTGGTCTAACACTTGTCAATAAATGAATGGATTCTGTTTATTCTTAAGCTTCTTTATTAAAATAAATGTCTTAGTTCCTTAATTTGTTTACAAAGTTATTATTGTGGTTCAACATACACTTTTTAAATCCTTACTCAATACTCTCTCCGTCTCAAAATTATAGTCCACGTTTCTTTTTTTAATTGTCTCAAATTAATTGTTCACTTCCAAAAATAGATAGGAAATTTAGTTTAAGTTTACCATATCATCCTCATTTAATATAATAATTACATACTTTAAAGAAGTTAGAAATTACTGGTTAAGGGTAAAACTGTTATTGTACAAAAAGTAAGAGACAGAAAGCTGTGAAGATTATGTTTTTCTTAAACTGCGTGTTTTTTGTCGATGGACTATAATCTTGAGAGTGAGGAAGTAATTTATTACAGTAACTTATACAGTAGTATTAAAGAAAAAAGTATTGTTATCATTTTTCTGAGATTCCTTTTTTTCCATTTTGTGTCAGCTGTATTGTATCAAAGTAGAATTTCTTAAAAGTACAAATATACAAAAGACGTCAGTTATAACACCTATATTCAGTTTCATTCGGCTCACACACAACTGAACTTCTGATGTTAATGTTATGTCAAGTCTAGTGTTGTTACCTTTTGGCGGGAAGTATTTTGTCCAACCTTTTTCTACTTCTTTATTTACTTTTTACTTTATGTTACTATCTTCGACTTCAAATTTTTATTTATCAACAAAAAACACGCAATTAAAAAAAAACTATTATTACTGTTTTTTCTTTTTTAATTTTTGCATAATGACCAATTAATTTAAAACTTTTTTAAAATTTGAAATAATAACCTAAAATGCAAGTAATATGATAAATTTAATAGTTTTAGTATTTTTCAACTAATGTAGTGAAAAATAAAGGTAACACACGAATTGACGTAGTAAAAAAAAGAAGAGATACCAACCTGACGTAGACTAATAACGTGATGACACAAATTGAATCTGTTGATTCACCCGAATACTAAAAACAATCTTCTAACTATCGTTGATTCAAACGAATACCGATAATCAGGCAAACTCCAATAACCGTTAATTCAAACGAATACCGATTATTAAAAGAATCTTAGCACACCCAAGAATAGAGAAAAGCAAAAGCTTTTATTATCAAAACTCAAAGATATCCTCAATACAAAGAAAAGACCCTATATTTATAGGATAAGTAGAATTAACCTAAAAAGATTGAATATTACTTTCCTATTTCTAAACACATAATTGATTAAAAATATAGTTTCCTAATCAAAGTTTATTTTCAAAAGGAAATACTAAAATAAAAAGAGAAAGTAAATACTTTGACTTTGACTAAAAGTCAATGCTCTGCATATCTGCATCATTCTCCCCCGCTTAAGAAAAACTCGTCCTCGAGTTTGCCTCACTCGTTCCTTGTATTCGTAGCATCCAAACTTGTATCCCTTGCATTAAATTCTCTTTCTTTATAATGACTCGACCTCGAACCTTGATCGTTTTAAAACCGAACTTCTCGACCATGGGTGCAACTTTCAAATACTCTTCTTGATATTTTTTGCGTATCAAAATACTAACCTCAACCAAATTTCCCTTTTTCAGCAAAATTAACTCTTGAGGGTTTGAATCTACAGTTTTTGAAAAATTAACACTTACAGTAGTTTTGATCTTTGAAGAGCAAAGATCATTAGCCACAACTACAATGTCTTCCATGTTGTCTTCTTCCCCATCAATGACATCTTCAATATCGGTATCATAAACTAGCATCGATTCTTCTTCATATTGATCATCATCAAATACGGGAGGTCTTTCATAATCGTCACCCGCCACACCATAATCTCCCCATTCATCAGAAGATGAACCATCATCCTCAAAGAACAGATATTCTGACTCTTCACCTTCACTTCTCTTTGGAGACATCTTAATCAGGAACTTTGGCTCTTGATACCAACTGATGTAGTGTAAAAAACAAGATAACAAACGAATTGACGTAGTAAAAAAAGAAGAGATACCAACCTGATGTAGACTAATAACGTGATGACACAAATTGAATCTGTTGATTCACCCGAATACCATAAACAATCTTTTAACTATCGTTGATTCAAACGAATACCGATAATCAGGCAAACTCCAATAACCGTTGATTCAAACGAATACCGATTATTAAGAGAATCTTAGCACAACCAAAAATGGAGAAAAGCAAAATATTTTATTATCAAAACTCAAAGATATCCTCAATACAAAGAAAATACCCTATATTTATAGGACTAGTAGAATCAACCTAAAAAGATTGAATATTACTTTCCTATTTCTAAACACATAATTGATTAAGAATATAGTTTCCTAATCAAAGTTTATTTTCAAAAGGAAATACTAAAATAAAAAGAGAAAGTAAATATTTTGACTTTGACTAAAAGTCAATGCTCTGCATATGTGCATCAAATACCCGTGCACGCACGGGGTTTTATTAGGAATACGAAAAGCATCGGTCACTTCCAATATAGTTAGTCATAGCTTGTAGTAAGTTGAATATGTAATGTTAGTAAACTAATCGGGCCAAATTCACATGGAAAGCCCATTACCAAGCCCATGGCCAATTATAGCGTAGAGTATTTATACCCTCTCCACACATGGAGAGGGTGTTGGTTATTCATTTTTCTCACACACTTAATCTAATATTCTCTTCTTTGTTTCTATCTCTAAGTGTTCATCCAACCACCTCTTTCTCTCTCTAAAACTCTAAACGAATCCTTTATTATATGTGTTAAGATATTCTACAATTGGTATCAAGAGCCATGGTGTGTTTGTGAAGGTGTTGTGTGCGTTTTTCTACTCTTTTTGCTCGTTATTTTGGTTTGATCCATTTAAAAAGTTTTCACTTTTTGAGGGTTTAAAATCCATAAAGCTTTAAACTTTATTCCTTATTTATCTTTGTTTAGGCTAGCAGTACAATAAAATCTTTGAAAAACCATTAAAAACTTCATCTTTTTGAGTCCTTTTGGTTAGAAAAAGGGTTTTGTACCAAGAATCTTGATTTCAAATTTTTCGTGTCAAAAACGTTAAAGTTTGCCTTTTTAAGGTTCTAATAGTCTTAGATAGGTAAGAAGTACAAGAAAAATCGGGTAAAAACGTCAAAAAGCGAGTCTTTTTAAGATTTTTGGTTTTTGAGTTTCGAAGTGTATTGGGCGAACTATACGTATAGGCGAAGTATACAAGTTTGTTATTAAGGAGATTTATACGTTTTGTTCAGGCGAAGTATATGAGTTTCTATTCAGACGAACTATACGTTTTGTTCAGGCGAAGTATACGAGCTTCTGTTAAGGCGATTTATACATTTTGTTCAGGCGAAGTATACGAGCTTCTGTTAAGGCGATTTATACGTTTTGTTCAGGCGAAGTATACGAGTTTCTGTTAAGGTGATTTATACGTTTTGTTCAGGTGAAGTATACGAGTTTTAGTTCAGGCGATTTATACATTGTATCTAAAGGCGATTTATACATCTTCCTTTAGGTAATTTATACATTTTGCTTGGGTGATTTATACGCCTTAATTGGGAAAACTATACACTTTCATTAGGTGAATTATACGGTTGTTCTTTGATTTGTAAAATCCCGTGTATTCCAAAGACTCAATTTCATTAATCAAACCTTACTTTAACATAACAACCTCCAGTCACTGTATGATCATCTTTAATCTTATCACATTAAAATGGATTCAATTATTCCACTTGGACAAAAGAATACTCTTGCTGAGTACATGATACTCTCCGGTGCTGACAATCGTCCACCTATGTTAGACAAGGATTTGTATGATTCTTGGAAAAGTCGAATGGAAATTTACATGCAAAATAAAGAGCACGAAAGAATGATACTTGAATCAGTTGAAAATGGGCCACTCATTTGGCCTACTGTTAAAGAGAATGGAGTGATCAGAACAAAGAAATATGCTGAATTATCTGTTGCTGAGAAAATTCAAGCTGATTGTGATATGAAAGCTACCAATATCATTCTTTAATGTCTACCAACTGATATCTATTCATTTGTGAATCATCACAGAGCTGCTACAGATTTATGGGAGAGAGTTCAATTACTGATGCAAGGTACCTCTTTGACTAAGCAGGAACGAGAGTGTAAGCTGTATAATGCATTTGATAAGTTTACTCACATCAAGGGGGAAACACTTCACAAGTATTACTTGAGATTCACTCAATTGATAAATGATATGAACATCTACAACATGAAAATTAAGCAATTTCAAGTTAATACCAAGTTCTTAAACAGTCTTCCACCATAATGGAGTAAGTTTATGACTGATGTCAAGCTCGTAAAGGATTTTCATACTACAAACTTTGATCAGCTTATGTCCTTTACCTTGACATATGTAGCATTTAACAACCCTTGCCTGTCCGCTTGCATTGTTTCCCCCAAAACTAGTAGCATTACTCTTATAACCAGTACCAGAATAACTTTGACATTGTCTTCCCTGAACTTGTTGCACTGTAGCCATGCCATCTTGAATAGTGTCTTGGTTTCTTGGGTTTGATGAAGTTCTAAGTTGATTATTGGTTGAAGGGAACTTTGAGGAAGCTACAACTGTTAGAAAAGCCATTACCTTGTTGAGACAAGCAATTGGATCATCTCCTGGAGAGAATACAGGAACAACAAAACTTGAGTCAACAAGAGGTGACTCAGTTATTGGTTGTGTAGTAACTTGAGGTGATTGATAAGCAATTTATGGAACAAATGAATTTTGATGATTCATTTGAGACTGATATGGATATGATGGTTGAACAGATGAATGATTGAATTGAGGTTGTGATGGATAAGTAGATGGGTAGTGTTTAGTGGGATGAATTGATCCATACTGAGACGGTGGAAACTGTTGTTAAAGCTGATGATTGTTGTATGAAGACTGATAAGTGTTAAAGTGAGGTGGTGTCATCTGCTGATTTGCAACAAATGCAAGTGGATCTTGATTGCTTTCACGCAAAAGATGGACTTCATTTGCATAGAGTTTGTGTTGTTCACCTGATAAGGGATATTAAGATTCTCTAGTTTGTACAATATGGACACTTGTTTGTCTAATCTTTCCTTCAGGGCTTAGTTTGTGTAACACCCCCAAAATGGGTCGCAGCGGAAATATGGGTTGGGGAATGTTACATCATAGATCAACATCACGAGATAAGAGAACGACCTCTATACGAGTCGTTAAAATTTGATACATTGGATTAAATAGACTTGTTTGTTACAATAGCCGAAGCTTAA